>JANAVB010040220.1:1394989-1447489 GCA_029216955.1 Iris pallida | reverse complement strand
ACGGAGAGAACAGGTAAAAGAAAGAGCAAGACCCTACCTCCTAGTCCAATGCGTGCAGGATCCTCAACTGTCATCGCAAAAGCCCTGTCCTGGCGGGGTATATCCCGCTGCTGGTGGAGGGCGTGATGCGGTGCCATAGGTGGCCTACCCTGTGCTCCCTGAGCTGCTACCGCTCCACGGGTTACCCTGTGAGGGTTCGCAGGACAATCTCTCAACTGATGTCCAGCCTCCCCGCAGTAGAGGCACAAACCCAGCCTCTTCCGACAAACCTCCCAGACGTGACCAGGTCTCCTGCAGAAGTGGCAAGGAGCCCCATGCTGAGCCTGCCTCGGCTAAGTGTACTGCACCTGCTGAACCGGTGCTCTGGTCTGATGCTGGAAAGTCTGATGCTGAAGCTGAGGGCGCTTAGCAGCCCCCGCGCTGCTAGAAGCTCCCGAGAAATGATCACGCTCCCTCTTGGGCTTCAAGCCCCACTCCCGCTCAACCTTGCGGGCCTCCGCGTAGATCTGGGTATAAGTCTCATAGAAAGAGGGAATGTGGATCTTGATATCCCAAGTGAGCCCCTCCCTGAAACGGCTCGCCCTAATCTCCGGGTCTCGAACCATGTACTCTGCGTATCGGCTCAGACAGCCGAACTCCGCTGCCTACTCCTCCACAGATAGACTGCCCTGCTGCAGATCCTGGAACTGTCGTACCAGGTCAATCTTGTCCGTAAAGGAAAAGAACTTCTCCTTGAAGAGGAGCTTGAACTTTGCCCAAGTACGGCCCTCTCCAGCTAGGGCTGGCTCGTTCCTGAACCAGGTGCGTGCAATGTCTAGCAACTGCAAACCTACCGCCTCGACCTTCAGGTCGTCAGCTAGGCGGGAGGCCCTCATCTGCCGCTCGATATCCTCGAGCAAATCATCTGCATAGACCACACCCTCGGTCCCGCTAAAGTCACGGGGCCCGAGCTTCTTGAAGTCCTGGATATCCCCGTACCTAGTACGCGTCCCCGGATGAGGAGCCCTCTGCTCCACGGCTGTAAGGGCCAACTGATGGGCATCCTCCATGCCCTGACGCATCGCGTCTGTCTGCCTCTGCTGAGCCTCGGTCTGGGCTCTCTGAGTCTCCAGTATCTGCTGGAGGAAGGTAAGCATTTGCCCCATATCTGTAGGCAGAGGAGGTGGAGGTGGAAGTACGCCTGCAATTGGCGGAGGAATCTGCTGCGCAGGAGGAGGAAGAGCGCCCACGACAGCTTCCGGCACTACGGGAAGAGCACCCGCAACCCCAGGGACTGTCATCGAGGTAGCTGGAGGAGTACCTCTGAAAGCTCCAACAGAAGTCCCATCTGCAGGAGAGGTGACCGGAGCCTGCCCGCCAGAGGTGGCAGACCTCTCCGTCTCTCCGTGCTCCTCGCCAGGAGAGTGAGTCATAACTATCCTGGAGACAAATTGAAAAAAAGATATCAATATGGCACATGAAGGCAATATCAAGGGAGGACAGCTAGAATGCAGTAAATCGATATCAAAGACGGTAAGCAAGATAAGCAAGGAAAGATCCTACTGTGATTGAGTACTCTTAGCCTATAGCCTATCCTAGATACGTACCGCAGGCTCGTAATAGCACTCTAAGTCGAGCGCCACTACGACATCGCACTAATTGCGACTTCAGGACCTGCGTGGGCCACCACTAAAATATGTCACGACCCGCACCCGCTAAAAGGGCACGTGACGCGACAACGCCCAGCCCTCACCGAAAAATCGGCGTGGAACGCTGTGGATTTTTCTACTCTAAACAGTTTATATATATAACAAAAACCTGTCGAAAATATGGTCAACTCCGAACGGAGGACAAGCAATGAATATATATATACGAGTACTCAATCACGACTCTAAGATAACAAAGTAAAGACTGAAATGAAAAGACAACAAGACGGTAATAAAATAATAACCTGTCGAGTCCAAACACCAAATAATATACAAGTCCAAGTCTCTAATACAAACTATAGTAATAACAGTCTCAAAAGTAGCTGGAGACAAAGTCCAGTATAAAAGACCTACTCTAACTAAGCAAGGGGTAAGGTCTCGCCAGGCGGAGCTAAGCCCTGCTGGACCAAAGTCTCCAAGTCTATGCCCACTACGTCATCCGGACCGTAGTAGGTACTGTAGTCTCCCTCATCTGCATCTGTAATATTTTTAACATATCCTGTCAGGATAGAACGAGTACAATCTACTAACAACATTTCACAAGATATGACAAAAGCTATAATCTGTAAATAGAGAGTATATACAAGAAAATCATGGAATATACATGTGAGAATCATGGCAAGGTAAGCTGTAAAACTAGAGCTAGAACAAGGCAAGTAAACTGATCATGGCATGTACAAGAATCAAGAATCATATATCTAGGTGTGTGAATACTAGCTACAACATATGGCCGGCTTGGGTCTTGCACAAGGTCTACTGGCCTGGTTAATCATACGTAAAGTGTATGATTAACACTCACAAGGTCTACAAGAGTAACAAGGTGGATAATGACCACATGTCTACACTAATACTCCCCGTCCCCGACTAGTAGAGTGGATCCAAACAAGACATATCACGACGCGGGATTCTACGAGAAGGGAGCAAGTCTCCTCGAGAATCGACGTCCATGTACTGTACAAGAACTACAAGGGGGCTTGCATAAGACATACCAAGACAACAAGGAATAACACCTCATGTCGGGATCCATGAATACCAACCCGTGTGACCAATGTGTCGAGAACAAGCATATCTACACTAATTACATGGATTATATCAATCAGCATAAATTAGAAAAGTGTCAGAGAATGTACTCGCCTGAAATATGATATGGTATGTCAACCGGAGCAAATGCAGCGTCTCGAGGACCTATAGAGAACAAGACGTATCAATACTATGTTTAGGAAATGAAATCAAATCAATTTGAACCCTATTTAAGTCATTCTAGGTCAAGACACATCAAACTAGACTGTACGAGGTCAACCTAAGTCATATTAGGTCTAGCTAGGTCATACTGGGTCAATGCAAGTCAAACGAAATCAATCGGGATCGATTTGAGTCAACAGTTGACTTTTTGGTCAACCGGTCAACTCTGGTCAACCGTGATCAACTCTGGTCAACTATGGTCAACCCTAGGTCAACTCTAGGTCACTGGTGACTAACAGTTGACTTTCGGTCAATTGCACAAGTCTAATGGAATTTGGGACTAAATTGGGTAAAGAGTTGACCCATAGTTGACTTTTGGCCTAAAAAGTCAACCGTGATCAACCGGGGTCAAGACTAGGTCTAGACGGCTATTTCTAACTATTACCAAACTTTACAATCCATATCCAAGTCCATCTTGGACTTCGAAACTCATTTCTTGGCCATAGGCCAATATCCTATTTTTACCTTTTCTAAGGTAAAATTCTAGCCTAGGTGGAAACCTAGTTAGCCTACCTATGCTTGATATTTTGACCCGATCTCCCCAGGGTAGTATGATACTAACCTATACATATAATATCTACTAAAATACCTAGGTAACGTGGACATCCGGTCTATGATACGGTCCGTTGCCAAAATCTTGAATATTTTAAGATACGTACTGATACGGCGCGATACCGGCGCCCTACGACTCCGATTCCCACTCGGGAGCCTACCCGCAAAATCTAAATCATGTATTCTTGCCCCACGCCAAGTTTCAACTCAATCCGATACTCCGAGCTCTGTTTCGCCCTCTAACTCGGTTTTCCTCTATTTCTATTCTAGCTTTCTTCCTATTCTTCTAACTTCTTCCAATCTTTCCTCCTAACCTCTAATTCTTTTCTAACTTCTCATTCCATAATCTTCTTTTACTCTTCTCTACGATTCTAACCATATATATATATATATATATATATATATATATATATATATATATATATATATATATATATAGGTGAAAAGGGGGGTTAAATAGGCTTAAAGGCCAAAATGGGTGGGGGGGTTTGCTGCTGATTTCAGCAGCTCCATAGCAGCTGCTGCTGCTGCTGTGGCTCCTGCCACAGCTGCTGCTCCTACTGCTGCTGCTGCAGCCATCTTCTTCTTCATCTTCTACTACTTCTTCTCCTCCTATTCCTCCTCTACACTCTCTCTCTCTATATATATATATATATATATATATATATATATATATATATATATATATATATATATATATATATATATATATATATATATATATATATACATATATATATAAACTCACTAACCCACACATATCTATACCTATATGTAAATACATACACACACACACTCATCAATATATATATATATAAATACATACACACATATGTCTATATATATACATATACCTATATATACATATAGACACACACACCCTCTCACACAAACACACACACACACACTCACACAAACACACACACACACTCACAAACTCTCACCACCACTCTCATGACACACACTCTCTCACAATACCACCACCACCACTCTCTACACACACACACAAATACATATATATATATAAATACATACACACATATATATATAAATACACACACACACATTCTCTCTACCACACTAACACACACAAGCACACTCTCACACAACACCTCCCTCATGACAACACCACCACCACTCTCATTCCTCTACACACACACAAATTTAAATATAAATATATAATACATCCACATATATATATATATATATATATATATATATATATATATATATATATATATATATATATATATATATATATATATATATATATATATATATATATACACCATTAATATATAAACCCCCAAATAATTCCTTAATCCTAGATTCTAGGGAATCCTACAAAATTCATGGGCAAATGGTAGAGAATTTCATTCCCTACAATTAATGTGAAGACATTAAATGGGAAAGAGGAATTTATTAGGATTTAAATGCATACCTAAGTTCTTGGAGAGGAAGAGAGAAAGCTTGGAAAGAAAAGGGGATTCTGAAAGAGAGAGAGAGAGAGAAACTTAATGAAGAAGAAAGAGGGGGGGGGAGGGGGAAGCCTTGTCATGGCCAGCCACCTCCTTGGGGGTTATTGGGTTGGGATCCAATAAGCCCCCAACCCATTTGACTTGGTTTGGGTTTAAATGAATTCGGTTTGGTTCGGTTTGTTTCGGTTTAGATCTAACTAACCAAATTAGCCTCTAAAATGACTAATTAAGCCATGGAAGTTGGGTTAATAATTTCTAGCCTAATTATGATAGTGTGTGGGCCAAACACAGCTAGTTTGTGGGTCCCACTAGGGTCCAGGCTACCCGGGTCTCCAATTTGAGTCCGAATTGGATAAAATCCAAACCAAACCAAATAATCCCAAAAAATCACATAAAATAATTAAAAATTTCTAAAAATTATAAAACTTGAAAAATGATGAAAATATCCCTAATTCGAAAACTGGGGGTGACATTATATTCACGCACGTGTCTTGAAATCTCACTTGAAATTATAGCGCCCGTGTGTGGACATTCTATAAGTTTAAGATAGATGATGCATTTTTGCAACATTCATTGTGCATCTATATAGCGTGCAGTAATACAAATATAAGCATAACTCCACTTAGTAGTCCAAATATCAGAAGTAATAGCCAACTTACTAACATTTTGAAAATCCGCTTTCAAAGCGGCTTTCCGCTCGTTAAAGAGACGAATAGCCTCATTTCGAGCTTGTTGTCTACTCACTCTAGTAAAGGAGGGGTTTAGAGAAATTGATGCATAATCTCGTAAAGATTCGCTTTCACCCGTCGTGAAAGGAAGTTCGTCACGAATAATATGTTTAGTTAATTCAGTTTTATGCCGAGCAGCTGAGTAAGTAAAGTTACTCATTGAAGAACCGGTGGCGCCGAAGCTTATTTGGGTTTGGGACGCTTGAAGTGTGTCCTTCCCGTAGCAAGTGTCGTAGTGTCTGGATTTGGTCCCGGTGCCACCGCCCTTCTTCCATGCGTACTGGTTGCAACATTTCTTGCATTGTGCCTTGTACGGTATCGGTTCACCCTTGGCATCTACAACAAGCGAACCATCAAGATTAGTTTCATAAATCAAAGTAAAATATTTCCAATATTTAGACCTTTTTTTTTTCTTTTCAGGACGTTGGGTGGAACTAGCGACTTCCGGAGGAGATGGTTGGAACCCCTCCGAAATCGGATTGGTGGCTACTTGCTCAGGTGGAATTTCAGTACCGTCAAAAAAAGTACTAAAATATTGGTAAGTCTGTCCAGCAAGATTAGGCGGGTTTGAACCTTCACCCGCCATATATAAAATAAAATAAAGTAAACTACGTTAGAAGAAAGTAAGGGATTGAGAGGAAGATCGGGAAGCCGTAGAGCCGGAATGGAGTTGGGAGGGAGATCGGGAAGCCTAGAGCACCAGAGCACCGGGAAGGGAAAGCCGTAGAACATCAGAGCACCGGGAAGGGAAAGCAGTAGAACACCAGAGCATCGTAGAGAAATGTAAAAAATTTGTGAGGAATGAGTTGTGTTTGAAAAATGGAATTTTTGGCCTATTTATAGGAATTTTTCGGGGTTATTTTGGTAATTTTACGCCAAAAATGACCAAAATGTCTCTCCCAACGTTTTAATAACGGCTATATGGGAGGGGCAATTTTGTAAAAGAACCCCCCTCCAACGGTCAAGAAAAGCAAAAAAAAAAATAATAAAAAAGCCCCAACGGTCGGCTGGACCGGTCCCAGCGGGCCGGGCTTCGGGCCGGTCCAACCGGGCCGGGTTTCGGGCCGTGCCTCCAGCGTTTAAAAAAAAAAAATGCCGCGGGCCGGGCTCGGGCTGGGGGGGGGGGGGAGGCCCGACCCGACCCGTTCGGGAGTGGAGGGCCGGCCGGTTTGGGCCACTGGCGGTCCGGGCCGGACTTCAAGGGGGTCGGGCCGGTCCGGGCCTGGGTCGGGCTCGGACTTAACCGGCCCATCTATCACCATGATAGATCTATCCCTACTTAAAAAACACTTGAATCTCCTCGTAAATAAGAAAAGTCTGACAGCTTGAGATTATTTTATATTTTAGGGGCTTATATCTAAAAGATCCAATGAGTTTCGAACTTACGAATAGACTCCGTCGGCCCGCGCAAACAACGAAAAGTCGAAAGACGTCACCTCCAGATGAAGGGCCCCAACATAATTTTAATATTTTTTTATGAAAAATTTAATTTGGATGTTTGATTACTATCATTTTTTACGAAAAATAGTTATTTTTTATAAAAAATGATATTTGGTTGGACGAGTCCCGTTTTCCACCATTTTAGATGAAAATATAAAAAATGATAGTATTCTGGAAAATAATTTCATGAAAAATATAAGCTAGCAAACACTATAATTCGCAAAAAAATTGTGATGAAAATATTTTTCTTGAAAAAAATCCAATCAAACAGAGTCTTAATGCAAAAAAATAAAATTTATGTGCTTTTTAAAAACAAAAAAACTAATTATGTTAACAAACAATTTTTTGAGCTGTAGCATAAGTAACCATGATACAACTCTAAATCTAGGCTATTTATAAGGGCACAACCTTTTTTACTCGGGGCTAGCCAGGATTAGGGCTAGCCAGACTTTGAGGAACTTTTACTCGGACTGTCCAAATTTTCTATTCAGGGGCTGTCCATTTTTTTCTTCTCCACTCTCTCTCTTCACAAACCCTAGCTTTCTTCTTCTTCTTCTTCTTCTTCTTCTTCTATCCATCTTCTTCTTCTCCACCATTTTCATTCTCACATCTTCATCAAAATTCTAGTTTTTTTCTCATCATCATCATCTTCTTCTTCTCCACCGTTTCCATCATCACCATCTCCATCAAAATCCTAGTTTCCTTCTCTTTCCCAATTTCGATGGCACCCAAAAAATTAAATAAACCCTAAAATGTATGAAAATAAAGGTTAAATACTTCTTTCCTCACAAAGAATGCATGAAAATAAATCCTAAAATGCATATTTCACTCTATTATCAAGATTGAAATAAACCCTAATATATTTTTTTCATTCGGGAATGTCATCTTTAGGACTGCCGAGAAATTGTGGCAGTCCTGAAAGGAACTTGCTGTACAGCAAGTATCTTTCAGGACTGCCTCAATTTCTGGCAGTCCTCAATATGTCTAGGACTGTCAGAAATTGTGACAATCCTGTTGTAGAGCATGTCCCTTTCAGGACTGCCACAATTCATGGCAGTCCTCATTACTTCTAGGACTGCCAGGAATTGTGGCAGTTCTCATTACTTTCGGAACTGCTACAATTCCTGACAGTCCTCATTATCTTTTATACCTACCACTTAGATAGCCCTGAGTAATTTTTTCAGTGGCAAACTTGTAAATAATGAAAAACTAACACTTGGACAGCCCTGAGTAAATGTGCTGTGCCCTTATAATTTACCTAAATCTATCCCTACTTAAAAAAAAAAAAACTTGAATCTCCTCGTAAATAAGAAAAGTCTGACAGCTTGAGAATATTTTAAGTTTTAGGGGCTTATATCTAAAAGATCCTAAAAGATCCAAGGAGTAGACTCCGTCGGCCCGCGCAAACACGAAAAGTCAAAAGGCGTCACCTCCGAATGAAGGGCCCCAACATAATTTTCCAATCCCTCAAATAAGAAAAGTCGTCCACCTCAAACTCCTCACTCTCCATCCATGTCCTCCCCCATCAAAGTTCCGTCCATGTCCTCCTCCGCCTCTCTCCTCTCCCTCTACTCCCTCCTCCTCCTCCTCCTCTCCACCGCCACCGCCACCGCCACCGAAGTCTGCATCGTCGGCAGCGGCATCGGGGGCTCGTCTCTCGCGCATTTCCTCAAACACTACTCCGACATCGACGACGTCCGCATCTTCGAGCGCCTCGGCCGGGTCGGCGGGCGCACCGCCACGGTCACCATCGGCGGCGACACGTTCGAGGCCGGCGCCTCCATCCTCCACCCCAGGAACCGCCACGCCGCCGACTTCGCCTCCCTCCTCAACCTCTCCCGGAGGTCCGACTCGGACTCGGAGTCGGACTCCTGGTTCGGCATATGGGACGGGTCGCGGTTCGTGTTCAAGACGCTCCCGCCGCCGACGAGCGGCAGCTCGTTCGTGTACAGGAAGACGTATTCTCTCTTGAATTCGTTGGTGCTGTTCTGGCGGTACGGGTTCTCTCTCCTCCGGATGAACCGCTTTGTTCAGGTGAAATTTCTGGTTCCGGTGGTGTTTCTTCCAAGTGTCAGATCTTAGTTCAGTATTGAAGCATGCTACGGACACGGACACGACATGATACTGAGTTCGGGGGTGTCCTTTATTTTCGAGTGTTCCCTATTGTGTCTGATACGTTCGACAAGGCACCGCCACACAAAGACGACATACCGAGTTTTTGGAATGTCTGTGCTTTATTAGCTAGGTGTCCAATTGAAGTTTGGACAATATTTCAGGATTTTTGTATTTAATTACGATTTTCCTATAACAATATTCCTTACAAATGACAGTTCGAACAAAACTACTGTCTTTTAAGAGTGTGCTTTTATAAACTCTTGTTATGTGATGAATTATTTAGTACAAAATATGCGAACATTAGATTTCAGCTGAATGTTAAGCCGACTCTTCTTGTTTCCGTCGATCATGATAATATTTTAGAATTCAGGGAATATTGACATTTTCTAGTTTGAGTGGACAGCACAACTGCCCTGATATATCTTGATAGCAATAGTGTTAACCGCAACCATCGTTATTCACTCCTCTTGTGGTAGGTTGTGGAGCGCAGATTCAGTTAAATTGTGATGATGTGAAGCTAAGATGCATGGACACGAATAAGACACCACACATAACTGACATGACACTAATTATTTAGTGCCCTAGAAGAATTTATTAGGTGAACAAGGTCCACCATCTCATGTTGCAGATTTGACAAACCTAGCTAATATGGTATGATGGGTTGTAGTTAAAGTTAATTTTAAGAGGTAAGTGTAAAATTTAAATTTCCCATTCCGGGGGTGTTGATTTTGGGACTCATAGTGGGGCACCTATCACATATGGGTGGCCTGCAAAATGAGATGAACCATAGTGCAGTTTTGGAGTGTATGTTGTGTCAAATACCATTTTTCATGACATTACATAGATAAAGCAACAAGTTTAGAAGTGTCCATTCTTCCTAGGTGCAATGTAAAAAAGTTGACTATATTTACTAGTTTACGAATCCAAGACGTGCTAGCTACATGCCCCTTAATAGAACTTAGAAGGAAATCTAGATTGTAGGGATCACGTGTTAGACAATTCTCCTAGGGTAGAAAGTAGAAACAGTCTTGAGTCTTGACAACTGACAAGAAGTGAAGCTATTAGTAAATGTTATACGAAATTTTATTCATCTTTGCCACAATATTTAAGCCAGTTCTTGTTAGAGATATACACTCTGTTCCATTCCATTTCCAAATCTATCAGTTCTAGCCGTAATTATGCTTCTTCTTTTTCTTATACTAAATTTCCATGACCAAACAGCTGCAAGGAAACTTAAGTTTCAAATTTGATTATTCTCCATATCAGGAAGATATGGAATTTGAAATTAATTAATGTCTATGAGAACACTGGAATGCAGCCTTCTGAATGAATAGTTTGGGATGTGATGGAACAGGAAATGGTGGACCGATTCTGTCTTTACTACAGTGAATTTGAGTCTCGGCCTGTGTTTGACAATGTAGAGGAGATGCTCAAATGGTCAGGATTGCATGCACTGACGCAGCGGACTTTGGAACAGGAACTGACAAATGCAGGCTTGTCTTCCCTGTTAATATCGGAGCTTATTACTGTAAGATAGGCTTTACCTTTTTTTGCCAACAAGATAGATCATGAATCTATTCTAGTTAGTTGATAGTTTCAGCAAATGGTTGTTTCTTTTCTTTCTGTTAATTGAAAGTTTCAATGGTCTGCTCCACAAGCTTCTTCACTAATCAATCGTCTTTCTGAAAATTACCTTGTTTTCCTGCTATGAGTCAATAATTGAATTTGCAACCTTGCATAAATACAATATGAAGTAAGGCTTGATGTTAGCAGCATTATGTGGATAACCTTGAAAGTTATTTGTTAATACTATCGGGTTTTTTGCCTAGTAGTTTGGGTGGATCATAATGTTCACATGATCTGCTCATTTCATCCCTACAAAATTGTCTCCAATTATTTATTAATCCAACTAATCCTTCCTACATGCCTTGCGTATTAATACCATTAAAGTGATATATGTTTGTTAGTGATCCCGCTGAAGCTCTTATCGCATAAATAGTGGGTATTGCACCTTGTTTACATAAGTTATGTATATGAGATAATATTAGTATTGCAATTATGACAGTTATGACAATTATAATATGATATTTATAGTGAAAAGAATATATGATTAAATACGAATTTTGCCTTTTGTCGATTTATGAAGAAGTTATTTCACGTTTATTTTCTTGGTAATTTCTACAATTTCGGTCATCATCACCATCCAAGCCTTCTCCCATCAGAATCCGTCCCTATGGAGCATAAGAAAGATCCATAAAGGAATGGACAAAGTTCTTATGGCCGGTTGTCAATCTATATCAATGGTGCCAAATTTCCAACCTAGGTAGCTATGAACATGAGACAGCCATGCCCTAAAACATAGACGAAAAGTTGGGGGGCCACAACTAGTTTGTGCTCGTGCAACCAAGGAGCACCCTCCAAACTTCCCCTAGACTAAACAGTCTAGACGAAGAGGTAATATTGTACAATTTGCTATAGAGAATTGCATTCATCTCTCAACACATTAAGCCAACGAGTATTAATAATTCTAAAAAGAACATAGACAATTTTATTTCTTATTTGAATTACAGTAAATGTTATTGTTCACTAATGTCAGTTTCCACATCCCAGTTCAAATGTATGATAACATGTCTATATTTTCACCAGGTTATAACAAGAATAAACTATGGTCAAAGTGTTGGCATTAGTGGACTGGCTGGGGCAGTTTCTATCGCTGGATCTGATCCAGGACTGTGGTCAGTTGATGGGGGCAATTGGCAGCTTGCTGCTGGACTGATCAATCACTCCAAAACCACTTTGCACCTCCATGAAGAGATAAGTTCAATCGTTGATGCTGGAGGTTATTATGTGCTCAACTCTGTCAAGGGAAATAACTACAGCTGCAAAGTCACAGTAATTGCTACCCCTCTAGATGAGCTGAATATCACCATCGACCCTCCTGTCGTTGTACCGAGTAGGAAGTTACAGCATACATTCACTACATTCGTGAGAGGACTCTTAAATCTTGTAAGTTGTCCTTGCCAACTTTTTTTTTTCTTCTATAGATGTGCTGTAAGATTCATAGATTATGTCCAAAACCAGTAAGGTGCTATATAGAAACAAATTCATTGTTTCTTAAATTTGCTAGCTGTAAGTCTGGAGATGGCCCTTAATGGAGCCGCAGCACTGTTCAAATCCTGATATAAAATCTTCTTTTTCTGCCGTATTGTTTCTTAGGTCTGCAAGTAATAAATTTATTTTTACATTACATTTCTGTGTAGACCTACTTTGGCTTCAGTCATGCATCAGACATCCCTGTTCTCATTGGCACACTTGAGACTCCTGTTGTTCCATTTCGAGTATCTCTATTCTCAAGAAATATAGTGAAGAAGATATGGCTTATAAAATGTTCTCGCGTGCACCAGCGGATGACAATTCGCTTGATTTACTTTTCAGGTAAATTTTCATATATATTATTGGCATATCTGTATAACAATAGCAGTAGCATACACAGTAGTAAATTGCGTGTACACACAGTGAATGCTGAAACTTATTTGTGTGCAATATTTGACAGCAAAAGGACAGAAACTCTACGCATAGACTGGCCAGCATATCCCCATTATCAAGCTCCGGAAGTGTTTGCGCCTATAATTCTTGACGGGAAGCATTTATACTACATCAATTCCTTCGAGAATGCAGCGAGTACTATAGAGACCAGTGCTGTTGCAGCGGAGAACGTTGCACGGGTAATTATCTCAAGGCTATCTGGATTGGATTCAAGCTCACCAGCTATCAAAAAACGTGGTTCGGATGAAGAAAACTTGCATGTTGATTTATGAGAGACCAAAATTGGAGAAACAGCTGTCAGATCAAGAGTAATGGTTCATCAGTTAGTTTCCAAGTTTCCATCTTACTTGAGTGCCTTTACCCATACTAAATATGCCTTCAGAAGCATGACTTTTTTTTTTGACAGTATGGTTTTTAAGATGTATCGACTATGATAGATAATCTGAGTTCTCGATATATATCGTGCGCACATTTAATCTGATCGAGGTGTTGCTTTAACTCTACTATTTGCGGAAACATTAAAACATTTATTGCCATTTAGAGGTGAACATGTTGTATATCAAAATATAGATTTGTGTTATTCAACTTCATTCGGCTTGAAATTCACGGAGAGATGTAATAATATAAAACCTTGACGGAAAATATGTGAAACGTTATTGGATCCCCATATGGAGTGTTCTATTGCATCTTATATTTCTTATTTCTTTGGTAAATCGTTCCTAATGGGATGTTCATATTGGTGGTTAGTTTTTAACTATTCACTATTCTACCTGCAGGATCGGTTGGAATTTCATAGTTTCTATTGTCATAAGAAGGGAATACCTGTGCTAGAGGTATGCCCCCAGAAGTTGACGTGGAAGAAGTGAAAAGTAATTTAATACCTTAAGCAACACTTTTGCTTGCAAATAGTATTTTCTTATATAGTTAGTCGCCCCTGCTAATATTTCCTATCATTATTATTATTATTTTTTCTTATTTTCTGTTATCTGACATTTCCAATTTTCCCTTTCCACTTTTTCTTTCAATACATAATAGAGATGCAATGCAATCCACTACAAAAGTTTCATCATCTTAGTTAAAACTCTTTAGGAAACTTGCTCCTTTGGTTGCTTGATGAATATCCAAAAGATATAGATTTAAGTTTAGCTACGTGAGACTCATAGATTGTACCAAGATCAATCGGAGGATTGAGCAGACAATTTTGTTATCTTTTTGTCACTTTCTTTATAGCGCACCATATACGACCCATGAGAATGCTTGCATGATAATGATATCAGAAATTTTGGGTAATTTTAACTACGTCCTTCATCACCAAGAAAGGCAAGAAACGTAATACTTACAGGTTTTCCACAGGATCCACCTGTTTCAAATACCAGAAATCCAAGATTCATACGTACATAGTTGCATCATGCATTCATTACATCTTTTGTAAGAGCTATACATCATTCAATCGCCTACGCCTTTTTATCATTTTACTCGATCATCAACCTCGTCTCCAAATGACAGTTGAGCAAAGTATGGTGCATCTCCAAAATCATGGGCAAGCGATGAGGAAACACCTAAAGCGCAGGCAATCTGGTGAAGCATTTCTCATACTAAAATAGTAAATCAATGGCATAATGGAATACAAAAAGCTTGCCACAATTTGATGAATACAGATCTTACAGAATCATGGATAGTACATCACCTAAGAAAACAATCTAAGTATACCATTAGGCGGTGTTTGTTTCGGTGGAAAGTGATTAAGTTGAGAAGAATGAAACTTGATCATATGCAAATGGCATCCCTTTTCATGACCTTTACTTTCTCACTTTCCAACAAACCAAGCAGAGACTGACATTTCAATAGCCATTGGTAAAAACTAGGTCGAGGGGAAAAAAAGAAGTAAAGCATCTATCTTTTCATGTTAGGCATATTTTCATGTTAGATGCACATTTTGGGTACACAATCTATTCTCACGGAAGGATTGGTTGTAGAGGACCATATGAAGATTATACCACTGGGTTCAACTATATGAGACTACTATGAATATAAAAAAGACCAACAATTACAACCAGCAAAGCATAAGCTTGCATTTCATAGTGCATTGGTATTTGCTCCTGCTCCAGAGATGCCAGGAGCAACAGGTAATTGAAGGTTTTGTTTAGGTTGGTGACTTGCATTCATGTCATCCTTGTGAGAATTCTGCTTTTCTTTTCCATGTGATGGAAGCTTCGCTGGATGCCCATGGACTTCAGCTAGGTCTGACTCGGGCTTTCTTTTGATCTTCTTTTCATTTCAGCAACTACCATTTTGCTCCCATTTCCGGTGGCGGTGTTCGTGCTGGTAGTTAGTCGAGCCTTGTCATGATGTTTCGATCCTTGGTATCCAACATCACCCAAAGGCAGAGCTGCCTGAGCTGGCTCCGGCATTCTGCCTGGTGATACCATGGGCTGTAACTGACTGGCCAAATCCATAGGCCTCTTCTCCTGTCCACTTTGCACTTGAGCAGTCAGGCTTGGCTCCTCTGTCTTAATTGCCAGGGCCATCTTTTTCCTCTTGATTCTTTCCTCATCGCGAGCCTGATTTGAAAAAAAAATGGAGCACACATGAAACTAATATCGATAATGTGATATTATGAAGCGATCAGTGACTTAGATGTCTCATTTCATATCTGGAGAAACACTCGCAAATTTATATATCGAGATAATGTTACCAGTAGTGAAGAATATCCATGCCTTTTACCTTTTTCTATGCCATGTTCGAACAAGATGAAAAGAATAACTATTGGAAAATAATTCAGATTGTTCCATAAATAAGATAAACAGTGAAACTATAGCAGTTACACAAAGTTGAAAAAAAAACTAAGGGCTTGACTTATCGGAAGATTAGCTAGAAATACATTGACTGTATAACAGACTTGTCATAAGCAAAAAAATATTTTGTATTCCCTATTTGTGAGCCTGTTCAGTCATTACAAGGAAAATACAATCAAATCAAATTCAAACAGGAAAATATTGTTGACTCGACATGCACATTGCGTATGACCGACAGAACACAACACTATATATATATATATATATATATATATATATAAAAATATATATATATATATATATATATATATATATATATATATATAACATACTGGTGTAATGCCGCGTGTATGATCACAGGTTCTCAACAAGCACCTTTTTTGGTATGCACCATGGACAGTGATATTGCATCATGAGCGCACGTCCATCTAAAAAGATTAGTATAAACCTACAAAAGTTAAATGCTGCAGCATGGATATCTGCAGATATGTATATACATGATCTTAATTGTACCAGTATATGCATCCATATAAACGACATAAGTAATAACAAAACTAATGAGTTTGTCAAATTACTGGAGTACACAAAGGAATTAAAGAAACCCCATCTAATACCAATATATTGGATACAGCAGTTATAAGCCTCCATAAGAGTTTAATGCTCTACATCTCATCAGCCCAATCTATTCAATAATATCATAGACAATGACTACTTTAAGACAGCTGAAAGATTTGCAAGTACCAACAACCTAATGTACCATCTTGGCATTTCTAGTTTATTTTGGAGTGGTCATGTTGTGTCCGACAGTTGATACAAAACGGACATAGCACAAAAATGTGGATAGCTCCGCTCTTCCTAGACCATAAGGAACTATAGGTAGTCAGGTAGATGCCTCTTTATAATTACTACTCAAGTACCTAGGTAGAAATATTCAGTATAGGATTGAAGTAAATGAAGGAAGGTACACGAGAAGCACACTGGACAAACATAAGCCTCCAACAAAGCTGAAATCCTGTCCATTACTTTGGACTGCTTGACTGACATGAGAGATTTGGAAGTAACTTTCGTAAACACAGGTCTCAGGTTTTATAAAAACAAGGATTACTGGTTTTCAAAACTCAATTTTATGTATTCTGACTTGTCAGCTATGCTAACTTAAAATTCTGACACCAAACAGTATTTTGTTTTTCTTCTTTTTAACTTGTGAAACAGGTATCTAGCTGTCAAGCACTTATTAAAAGAAAGAAAAAAACCATCATCAGCTTCAAGCCTTCTCCCATGAGAATGCAGTACGGTGTAGAGAATAAGAATGCTCCATAAAAGAAAAGACAGTTTTAAATGACCGGCTGCCGACCGCCTGCCAGCCCTCAATGTTGGTGTCATATTTCCTAGCGAGGTAACTATGAGTATGAGAGGGCCATGACATAGAACCTACAGCCAGTTGGCAAGAATGAGAGGGCCATGACAGAGAACCCAGACCAGTAATCCCAAATCTCCTTGGATCTATGATTCATTACATCAGATTTCACTTTTTTGCATCATAATACATGTATCCTCTTGAATTCTCCTCAGTATCATACTCTCATGTTGTTTCCCACCTTCAAATTGACTTCTATTCCTCTCCTTTCATAGGTGCCACACAGTAGTAGCTGTGGTACCAATCTGGATATATTGTAGCTTATATCTTTGCTCTTGAATTTCCTCTGGAATTCTCTAATCCTCTTTGTGATGTGCCTTCTGTCCGTGTTAAGAGCCAACTTCAGCATAGATACAACACCCCCCCCCCCCCCCCCCCCCCCCCCCCCCCCCCCCCCCCCCCCCCAACAATACACACACACACACATATAGGCCGAGTAAGAGCACCCAAAGAAGAGATGATCAGCATCTTCTTCACCTTGCACATAGCAGGCATTCTGTATTATTATTCATACCATGAACTTGCAGCCTCTTCTTGGTGAGTAATCTATTTTGTACCGCTTTGTACAGACAAAACTCATCTTTTTACAATCTCCTTTGAACCATATTTCTTTGTACCACACAACCTCTGGGTATGGTGTTCTAACTGCCTCATAACCCAGTCTGATGGTTAGCTCTTCACTGCTGTTGTTCCAGATCCAGAAGTCTTCTTTCCTATCTGTGCGGATGGGGATACTTCAGATAATGGTACTGCTGCTATAAGTGGCATGCAGCAATTCTGGTCTCCACTCTCCATTGATGATGTATTATACTTTCTAATTGCCTCTCAAGAAGTAGAAGCTGCTCCAACCAAGCCTATCTGTGAGCCTACCACCATGGATCCAGGGGTCAAACCAAATACTGGTTTCATGACCATTTACAATACACTTGGACATGTTATTGAGCATCGCTACTCTACCCTTGAGTAACGCCTTGAAAGAAGAAGCATTGTTATCCACTGCCATATCCCAAACACTTCTCTCCTTCATGTATCTATTCTATAAAGCAATCAAACAGATGCAAATTTTCACAACAAATTCAAAGTATAAGTAGTAACTGAGCTATATCTACATTACAAGTTACAACTAGAGCACCATTACTATCAAACCATATACAAGCTATGAACCTATACGAAGTAGTAATGGTGCTCTAGTTGTAACTTGATGACGGGAGCGGAAGCGGAAGCGGAGGAACGTGACTGCCTAGAAGAGTCTAAAGTTGGGAGCGTAGTTGGAGTGTGCACTAATAAAAATGTTTATTAATTATTGTTATCAAAACTTATAAATATCTTAATACTTATTAGAATTTATAAAGTTCAGTTCAAAGTTTTACAGGGAGATCATTCGCATGTTGATTTTTTATGATGTCACGGTAAATAATCTTTAGTTTCTTGGTACTTTGATAAATATGTATTAAAAATCTTCTAATTTTCTTCCCAAAATTTATGTCATCTTCTAAAATTCATATTATGGAAAACGCTCATGTCGTCGGAGAAACGCGCTCCCATCGCCGGAGAAACGAGCTCACGTCATCGGGGAAGTGAGCTCCCAACGAGCTCCATAGTAAGAACCACCGAATCGAGGTTCTTACTAAGATTCGTTGACCTTCTAGGAGTTTCTGACTTCTAAGGTTTGAACAAGAAAGTTGAGAAAGATCATATAGGTAAGAAGATGACCTTATGCCGATATACTTGTACTCTTTTGAACAATAAAGTTGAGAAAGATCATATAGGTAAGAAGATGACCTTATGCCGATATACTCGTGCTCTTTTTCTCTCCTTTGATCTGAATATAGCATCTTTGATCCCATAGTTGTCCATGCAACCATTTGGCCACAACTCTGCAAGCTGGAAGGTATAAACATGTTCAGTAAGAAGTTCAAACTGCTTTACTGAAAATTAACTGTAGCCATGTACACAAAAATACAACAATAGCAAAATCTTTATCCCAAATTTCTGGGGTCAGCTGTTTCAATCCTTTTCTTACATTCAGCTCTGTTTAAGGGCCATGTCCTATGTAATTCTAACAAAATCCATATCCTTCTTTAATACTTCAAACCGTGTTCGTCTAGGCCTACCTCTAGTCCTAGCGACTCCATTAACTAATATATTAGTACTCCTCTTTACAGGAGCATCTATTGGTCTACGTTGCACGTGTCCAAACCAGCTAAGCCAATTTCCTCTCATCTTGTCCTCAATTGGCGTCACCTCTAACTTCCCACAGATACACTCATTTCTTATCATATCCTTTGATGTGTTGTCACTCATCCATCTTAGCATTCTCATAGCCATGTACAGAAAAAATCCAGGACAATAATTTCAGCAATAGCAGTGTTTGCTAAAAAAAGGTTAACAACATTTACTTGACTGACATTTTGACAAAGAAACGGCAAAAATGACAAACCAGTGGAATACTACGAAGTCAAGAAAACCAGCAATCTAGTGAACAGAAAGACCAGCAATCTAGTGAACAGAAAGGAAACAAAAAGCGGCTATCCACAAAGAAGAATGTTATCTATCCATCTAGAATTGTGCACACAAACAAAACTTATTTTGTAAAAGCTTCATGGTTTAAAACTAACAACAAAAACAATTAACAAGAAATCAGTTATCCACTGAATATTAAACAAAAAGAATTTGCAGAACGATGCCTAAAACATTAGTATGGAATTTGATTTACCTCTACATAGAGCTTCCTGCTCTGAGGGCCCTTGTCTTCATCCATTCCCTGGAACGATAAAGTCAAGACGATGATATTAAACATCAAAATCATCTATTCCACAGGTAAAAACAGAATGAAGAAGTCAAAAGATAGAGACAAGATAGATTCACTTTAACTCACTGGACAAGATCCTTCTTGATGTAACAAAAGATATTATACATGAAATAGTCATATACTAATAGAAAGGCCATCCCAGTGCCACAAGGCTCCCATCCCACTTACCCAAGGTCTGGGAAGGGTCAAGATGTATGCTGGGAAGGGTCAAGATGTATGCAGCATTACACCCATATATATTGAGAGGTTGTTTCCGTGACTTGAACCTGCATCCTCCAGGATGCAAGCAGCAAGTCATATACTAATATAATCCATGTAAATCCGTCCTATCCATAGACCAAATGTTTAAAACCTAACACCAAATGTTGTTGTTTTCTTAGAAAATTAGCATTCTTTTTCTCATACACAATCTGCTTCTACCTTCTCATTCCCCCTACTCCATAATAATAACTATAGATAGTAGGTAATCTGGCAACAAAATTTATCAATAGGAAGACTTTCCTAACTCGCACCTCAACATATAAATCATAGAGATCGCAAATCTTGTCTTCTAATGCAGTATCCATATTGTATCTTCTTACAGTTTTCTTTTCCTCGCTACCATTAGCTTCCTGAAAATCATCAGCAGAACCATCCTGTTGCTCAGCCACCTGTTCAAGTAAGAAACAAGTAGGAGATGAATGTGCAATAGCCACAATACATTCATATATTCTAAACAATGCATCAAAAGAACATCAGAATAATAAGTTGAGCATGATGTACTTTAACTCTGAAATAAACACCATTTGCTATAATCATCCGACAGTATGTATTTTACACTAAATAAAAAAATTATGCTTTCTACAACTTTTCTTAAGGTACTTATTCACAGAACCATCAAGTCAACATAATTCTCACCTTGGACTTCAAGAGTGACACACGTGTTCGTATCATCTCATTGACTTCTTGTTTTATTTGTTGAAATTTATCAGCTTTCTGTTGTTTTGTTGATAGACCTGATTCAACCATGCCTCTCATATTTCTCTGTACCAGATAAGAGTAGTTAGTACATTAATTCCTGGAATTTTCAAAGTTCATCAACAAGTAAGATCTTACCAAAATGAATAAGAAGAAAGTTACTGCAAAGTTCCAAAAGCAAGATCAGTCTATCAGTTAGTACCATTACATTAATAGCTTTGACACATAGAGAAGCTAATTTTAATACTTTTCAGAACTGACTTGACATTCAATCAATATAGTTTAACATCCTTCCTTAACCGTTCCTAAGAGAAAATGGTCCAGAAGTACTAAAATTCTTGTGAAACAACAACAAAGTGAAGGAGAATGATTCAGTACGAAACTGCACATTAGATTCAAATGATGATGGATATGTGTACTGCTGCAGCAGGCTCAAAACTTAAAACCACAATCCTGGTATGCCATCCAGTGTTCTGAATGGCGGCCGCCTAGGCGGTAGGCGGTCTCTCTCCGCACCGCTTTTCGGTAGGCGGTGGAGTAAGCAGCCAACGGAGATTGGCGGCATATGCGGAGGTGAGACGGCGTAGGCGAGCGCCTAGGCGGAGCAATACCTAAATAAATATTTTGGCCAAAAAGGTTTTGTAAGCATTATGGGCCTATGGTTCACTTTTACAAAACTAAAACTTTATAAATCTTCGTTGTACAACTTAGTTATGCATGGAATACCATTAAATATGCATATTGTGCAAAAAAATTGGTAAAATAGTAAAATATGTCCAAAATGTATCGACTGCCTAGGCGGTAGGCAGACTCTCTCCGCCGCACACCCGCCTACCGCCGTTTAGAACCTTGATGCCATCTTAGTACATAAATATAACTTGCATGTAATCTAAATTATCATCAACAAACAATGTTTAAATCTTGCCTTTGATTCAGTTTTGCAAACTTCTTGAGTTCTGCATCCCACAATTTCCATCATTTGGGCTTAGACAAAAAATATCTATAAAAATAAATGAATACAGATTTGTGTTGGCCATATCGGACTGAAACTAAACTGAATGATCTAAACCTTCAAGATAAAAATGTACTGGCTGATAACCTCCGGTATCAGAACTCCAGTCAGTTTCGGGTCTTTTTTCTTACAAAATTACTGAATATGAAAACATGCCCTAATGGTAATAAACTTTCCAGAAACTTCCCCTCATTTTTGCAAAAACTAACCAAAACTTCCAGAATTGGCCAAAATTTTGACAAAACTAGCAGACATGTATAGTTGATTATCTTTTACATTTTCTCATGCTTCAGAAACTTCGTCAAGCCTATATGGTAAGTTGCTTATTTATTAATCAATTAACATATTATAATTTCAAAAAATATTTGATTATTAATTGAAACTAGCAGTACAGAACATAAATAAATCATATAGTTGTAAGCAACTTCAACCTTACGTTTTATTTATTCTGATGTGACAACCCTAGATATTCCAGTGTACACATCTAAAATTGCTAAACTGTCAATATCAATACTCATGTGGAGGATACATTACTCTACACCAAAACTAACACCATATTTTAACCTTGGCTTGGAGTTAAAATTTGGCAATTTTGAAAAATGAGAAACTTTTCAAAATCTTATAAGCTTTAGATGTAAATGTACTTTAAGCAAAATTTACGAAATCTGGTGTTATTACAATAAAATATTCCTTAGCATTATAAACTAAACTGTAATATAGTAA
Source organism: Iris pallida (assembly GCA_029216955.1). Taxonomy (NCBI): domain Eukaryota; kingdom Viridiplantae; phylum Streptophyta; class Magnoliopsida; order Asparagales; family Iridaceae; genus Iris; species Iris pallida. The sequence continues at coordinate 1,424,987 of JANAVB010040220.1, read as the reverse complement.
TTTGTTTTCTTGTTTTGCTTTTCCAGTAATGCAGTACACAAGATGACATACTATTTACATTATTATTTTATTTTATATGAAATGACATGACTATAGTTCATCATAAGACCCATACTTGACCTGATTTGGACCCAATTTTAAGTCCATGGACCAAACTCGGATCACTAGTAGACCCGAAAAGGACTCAAATACACAAATGAATGTGATATACAACAAATAGGGTTTAAGGTCATCAGCAGGTCATATCCATGTCATATTGAAACAATCTAACTCAAAAATCAGTGAAATCACACGATCCTACTAACCCTATTAACTGATAGGATATGAGTCTAGTCTTGCACGTATCCAACAAAACCTACACTGTGCACAACAATGTTTGGGAGATTTCAATCTTATGACAAGTCTAAATCCCATTCGAACACAACTAGATCCCATCCAAATTGTCAAAAGAACTCCAAAATTCAACTAGAATTTATTGGAAGCTTTGGCTCCAGGTTTTGGACATCAGACTCAGGAAGTGGCTAGATTGGCTTAGGTCTAATGGCAGACATATCTCCGCAAATTTAGCACAGGTCAACTCTTAAGTCAGTGCAGCCAACTACAGAGTCAACTGATGCATCAGCTGGCTAAACCCAACACAGCTTTTAGTTTTAGCTGAGTGTCAACTTCAAGTTCTCCATGAAATTTTTTGGATAGCTTTTGGAAGATACTTTGGACTAGGTTTCCATGAAATATCGGACACTTGTAAACGGATGTGTTTCTTAGGTCTTCAGAGATATGGGATTGACAGGATTTGTTTCAGGGTATAGCCAATTAGGTTAGTGGTTATAACATAGGAGTTCTTGGATGAGAAGAGAAAGTTACAAGAGAACTATGGAATTTCTTTGGTAGCTCTCAAATTGAACGTGTTAGAACTAGAATATAAGAATGATTTGGAAAAATCCAAATCAAGCAATAACTTCCATTAGGCTCAAGGCCACTATACATAGGAAGGCCAAAACGGCAGGCTAGCTACACTATATAATGTTACTGCACTGGTCTTAACAGTAGGGATTTTTGGGTTGAGTGCTTGTGAGCATTTTGAGATAGTAATCTTTATTTATGAGTATATATTATATAGTTGATTTCTGAGATTCTGTTACATCTACTACAACTTTGTGTATTATCAGGCATAAGATCCATACTATATGTGTATTCATGCAGGAATGAAGAGTGAAGGGGTAATCGAGACGATAATGGAAAATATGGTCAAGATCTTTCTGGAAAGCCTTCACAGTCGACAGTGGCGATTAGGGGCAAGGCGAGGAAGAGAAGGAAAAAGAGATAACATGGCACTGCAATGATAATATTAATGCGAAGAAGCTTCCCTTTCTCGTGATCAAAATTTATCATATTCTTATGTTGCATATTTTGAAAGTTTTTGTTGATTCTGATTCTCGCTTCTGTTGATAAAGAAAACAGAGTTCTGTGATGGGCTTTGGTGATATAGGGTAGCCTCTGGAGACTATTTCAGATCTCCGATAATTCAAAGTTATCATGTTTGGTTGAATTAGTCTACATAGAGATGAGTACATGGGGTTGAGATTTTTGGTGTGTGGATTGCTAATAAATGTCCAAGAAGTGGTTGTCTCAGCAAAGGAGGGATCTCAAATATTATAATATTGTGATCCTGGAGGTACAATCCAACCCTGGTGAAGGTTTATGCAGTATTAAGAAGTTCCAAGCTCTAACGTTGGTGCTCTAAGATTTTCCAAGAGTTGGTGATATTTGATTCTATGAATTTGACGACGGATTTAGAGTTAACATGAAGATTGTTGGCTAATTCTAAATTTAGATTATAAATTTTCTGAGTGTTGGAATGCCCAGGCAGACTTGGGCTTTATAGACGACAGAGTCGTCTATATTCAGCTCCAATCGTCTGTATAATGGGCTAGTGCCTCAGCTAAGTCAAAACTGAGACAGCTTCAGGTTGAGTGCAAAAAAAAAAAATTTCAAAAACATGGTGCAACTATTCTTAGGAATGTTACTCCAATGACTGTATCATGGTTTTTAATATGGCTAATCGATTAAGTTTAACAATATGATATCACTAGTATTCATGCAATAACTATATTGTTGATACTTAAATTTAGCACTGTCATAAGTTCATTAAATATATCATACTGCTTTGTACGTCTAATATGTATTTACAGACAAGCAATCAGAAAGATCAAACCAGGACACATGCAATAAAAAAAAAAATCATGATGGACCAAAGATGGCGTTATAGCAGAAGATTTCTCTGAACCGTCCAACGACATCTTCAGGACCTCGCACTCGGGGGTTCCACTGAAAACCGGGCTGTTATCTTTGGCCAACTGTCCGTCAAGAAAAAAGACGTCATCAAAGTTCTTTTAGTTTTTATATTTTGTTCTGTATTTTATCTTTATTTTATAGGACCAAATGTGCATTGGGTCGTATTGGCACTAGGAAGCTTAAACCAAAGCCCAAATAAACATCCTAGTCCACCAAACCAAACTGGCCAAACCCACATAACCAATAGACCGAACTCGGGCCGAGTCATGCCCAAACTCTGCCTGAACTGAGTCAGGGTAAAACTAGAATACCTAGTCAACCTCTCCTTCCTGAAGACCAGGCTCTAACGTTTAGATTTATGAACATTAGGGGGACCGAACTCTGCCAGAACTCGGTCCATAGTAAACATATAAATAGGCAATAAATTTTCCATTTTTACTCATTCATTCACCAATTCTTTCAATCTTCACTTGCCTATCTAGCTGAGCTGTAAACCTTCTCCATTCCCAAGATCAACTCCCAGCCTTCTACTGGCAACGTGGTTCCAATTTTAGAAGTCTGTTCGAGTTGTAAAGCTTATGTTGTCTTTATACGTTCTTTGAAATCGACAAGCTCTTCGAATCAAAAGCTTGTGGTTGTTGAAGTCGACAAGCCTTCGAATCAAAGCTTGTGGTTTTAAGAAGTCGACGTGCCCTTCGGATCAAAGCACGTGGTATAACTGCTATTTCAATAGTAGATTAACATCGAACTAGAGTTCTGGAGACTGGACTAGTCCTCTCAGAGAGAAACCAGTATATACCTCGATGTTTGCGTTTGAACTTCTTAATTTACGCATTTATTTATTAGTAGTTGGATAGTGTATGCCTATATCTGTTTCCTTACCGCCATAAATTTTAATTTGGTAATTATTATTTCCGCTGCACACACGCACTTTATTCAACACCCCACACTCCCTCTAGAGATGCTCAACGTTCCTACAAGGGATTCTGCTTAGTTTTCAAGCAGTATTGGAAGGTTGAGATGCCTTGCTTAAAGCTATGAAAGTATTTGTTGGTCAGGATTTGTTTTAGGGTTTAATTTATGGATTACATATATAGGAGTCTTCAGCATGAGAAATATATAAGTTTCTTTGAGAGATTTGAGGGTGTAAGGGCTTAGGTTTCTTCACAAGGACTACGAGACTGGAAATTTCATTCAAGTATCTACCTCTGATAGTTAGTTTCCAAGCAATGTTGGACAGTTAACAACTTGAGATGTCTCCCTTAGAGGATGTTTGGATGCTTGAAACTGGACTAGGAAGTGGGTGGAGGTGGATAGGAGTTCGTCACTTCGGCTGTTTGGCTCGATTAAGAAGTGGAGACATGAACTATAGGTCATCGTTACCTCTAGTTTTTGTCGGTTGCAACTCATGGCTAAATGGCTCAACCAACATCCAATTTTTTGAAGGATGTGGGTTGGAAATTGACTGTTGTCAACTCAACCCTCATCAACATCGACACTAGTGATGACTCTGAAGAAGAAAAGAAGACATGAGAGGAGGAAGTAGGTGTAGGCGTGGCAGAGGGCGGCGAGGACGCGGGTGAGTGGAGGGCGAGGGAGCACTCGATGGCGACGACTTTATGATCGATAGGGCGGATGGTGCGCTCGACGTAGTCGCGCGGGAGGAGCTTAGGCAGGCAGCTTGTTAGCACCAAAAGAAAATTTTCATAAAGAATAAAAGAGGAGAGAGAGACATCTATCCAAACTATATAATACTTAAAATAATATTTTGTAAACTATATAATACTTAAGTTAGTAAATAATTAGTTAATAAATAAAGTAATTAATAATACTTAAGTTAATTACTTAATAAAAAAAAGTAATCAATTATTAATTATGTTAGATAATTAATTATTATAATCCACTTTCTCACCTTCATAGACATCTAAGTATGAAACTGTGAATTTGTCCACTTTTATTTAATTATTATAATCCACTTTCTCACCTTCATAGACATCTAAGTATACAAGTGTAAATTTGTCCACTTTTAAGTTACAAAATATCATCTGTCCAACCATTGAAAGTAGTTCCAACAGACAAAAACCAGTGTTCTAAATGGCGGCCGCCTAGGCGGTAGGTGGTCTCTGTACGCTTTTCGGTATGCGGTAGAGTAGGCGAGCAATAGAGGTTGGCGGCATAGGCGGAGGTGAGACGTCGTAGGCAGGCGCCTAGGCGAAGCAATACCTAACAAGATACTTTGGCCAAAAAGATTTTGTAAACATTATGGGCTTATGGCTCACTTTTACAAAACTGAAACTTTATAAATCTTCGTTCTACAACTTAGTTATGCATGGAACACCCTTAAAAATATGCATATTATGCAAAAAAATAGTGATAAAATAGTAAAAAAATGTTCAAAATATATCGACCGCCTAGGAGGCCAAGGCGGTAGGCGGACTCTCTACGCCGTGCACCTGCCTACCGTCGTTTAGAACCTTGACAAAAACTATGATGAAACTCAAAATCATAATTTTACCAGACAATAAGTCACTTTCATGCTTCATGCTAGTTACACCGATCCAGAGTCCCTTAAGGCAGAAAGTAGATGTTGATGTTATTTGTTCTATCGTTTAGCTTATGGTATATATATATAATATATATATATATAATATATATATATATATATAGGTCCTTGGCGTGACAAGTTACAAGAGAATGTAGAGGTTTCTTCGAGATATTTGAAGATACAAGGTTTGGGGTTTATTGAGTGTGACAACAATTACTCGAGATAGGAAATTTCATTCGAGTATCTAGTTGACAAGGTTGTAAAAATCGCTAGTCGACCGCTAGTCGGTTTGCGGGGACTAAGGATTAATCGGGGACTAGTCGGATTAATCGTTTGAGTTTTTTATATATATATATATATATATATATATATATATATATATATATATGCAATATGCCAATACACACACACGTGTGTGTGTGAGAGAGAGAGAGAGAGAGAGAGAGAGAGAGAGAGAAAATGTCATATGTAAGTGCAAATTAGTATTTAGTTTTATGATTAAACCCAAATTTTTTAACAACCCAAAGAAAAGCCCAAGTTAGACTTATAAAGGGTCTATTCTCAAGAAAGGCTATAGAACCTCTCCAATACTCAAGAAAGAGCTATATGAGGGAAAAAAATTATTACTCTTCCCCAAATCCAAGTCAGACAAATCAAGTCAGTAAGAGATAAAGCAGCATTGAGAGAATCAAGGGAGAGGAGAGAAAAATACATGAGGAAAAAAGATTCTTACTCTTCCCAAATCCAAGTTAGACAAATCAAGTCAGTGAGAGAGAAAAGCAGCATTGAGATAATCAAAGGGAGGGGAGAGAAAAAGTCACAAGAGGAAAAAAAATTTACTCTTTCCCAAACCCATCAATGAAGAGAGAACCTCGCCAATACTCAAGAAAGAGCTATAGAAGCATGCATAAGAAATCAAGAAGGAAGAAGGAACTCACCTGTGTCAGAAGAGGAGACTTGGCGGTCCGGCTCCGGATGTCAGGCGGCGGCTGTCGGCGGAGATCGGTGGTATGTAGTTTTTTTTTTTTTTGAATTTATCCTCCTCTTTTTCCATAGCCGCCTGGTCGGCCAGCTAGGGACCGCCTAATCGGCCGATTAAGAAAATTCGGCCATCTTTTCCCGACTAACGAATCCACCAATATTTCGGCCGACTAGGGGTCAAATCGAGTCGGTCGGGTCCGACCACCGACTAGTAGCCGCCTAGTCGGCCGACTAGGACGATTTCTGCAACACTGCTAGTTGATTGCTGAATTTGTACAATGTCCACTTAAATAATTTATCCTTATTCTTGTATGAAGCCACAACACAAACTTTGGAGGCTTTAGAACCTACCGAACCTACCAACGAGAGTATTAAATCAAATCTAACCTGATCCTTTTTCATACCGTTAAGTATCCCGCCTGGGGAGTACGTTCGCAAGAATGAAACTCAAAGGAATTGACGGGAGCCCGCACAAGCGGTGGAGCATGTGGTTTAATTCGATGCAAAGCGAAGAACCTTACCAGGGCTTGACATGCCGTGAATCCTCTTGAAAGAGAGGGGTGCCTTCGGAACGCGGACACAGGTGGTGCATGGCTGTCGTCAGCTCGTGCCGTAAGGTGTTGGCCGGGCCAAGTCAGTGAGGGGACCCTGTCGGGCTCCTTCCCCCCCAAAAAAACAAACTGTACGTGGGAGTTTCCCTTCATACGGCTCGAATCATTCTCAGATGCCTCGAGAGGCATCCTTTCCTTAATTCGGGGGTGGTTCACACGCGCGCAAACGAGCACCGGCCGCAACAGCAAGGAACTATGACCAATAGAGTCAGACACAGAGCGTCATAATTTTCTTGTGATGGTTGAGGAGTTTCTTTATCTGAGGGTGCGGGACGCTCGCGGAGTCCGTGCCTTCGTACCACCACAGGTCGTTCTTGGGCGGATCCCGCTCCTAAACATAAGATCTTAGTCCGAATGCCTAAGGGTGAAAGACTCTTCTGACCACATGTCTGTCTCCAAACTTGGTGACTTTCGATCCATTCCCGAAGGTGTTTTAAATTACCGGAAAGCTTAAAGAAGACGCTTCCAGCAAACAAAGGACAACAATAGCACAGTCCCCGCTCAAGCTGATAGAAGAATCTCCACGCCGGCAGCGCCCGTATGGAGCGAAGAATTCTTTCCGCATGCCAGCCTAAGGACAGAGCGGTCGACGAGAGCCGTCATATAACCGATTGTCATGTCGGGTCCGTCGCTCCTTTTCTAATCAGCCGTACAGACCTTACCCTGCCCGAAGGAAGGCCCATTTGAAACGTTCAGTACGCACTGTGGGATCAGAAATGTGGTCAATATCACGAAGAATAATGAAAGACCGTCTATACCCATATACAAATGGATGTTTTTATAAGGAAGCCGTCGAAGGCTTTCCACAAATTGAGATTTGGCCGTAGAATGATTGAATTGTATCCGAGGAACAGGGGGATACAAAAAAGTAATAAGAGAAGCCACAGACCAATCAATCGTATCGGTCGTATTCTTGAATTTGGAATGAAAAGAGTAATGCTTCCTAGCACGGGACACGGAATAGGACCACTTAGATCGGAATAGCATTCACAGAAATGTTTTAACATAGAGTAGAATCGAACATGAAAAAGATGAGTTGACAACAGTCAAAAGATGGGGCGCCGAATGACTAATCAATAGGGGTCTGTCTTTCTGTGCAAGTCAGCTAAACACCGTAATTGATGAGTGGGTAGGTGGGTTAGGTGCACCTCTCGCCCAGTGGGAAGTCATGAGGCTAGTCCCCCCCCTGAATGAAGAAGTAGTGTTATACACAAAGACATTTATAAACCTAAACAGAGAAGATACAAAGAGGGGGTTCAAGGATGGTAACTCGCACACTGTTTTGTTGCCCTCAAGGCTCCCTTAAGGCAATAGCCATTGATAGATGTGATTGTGTCTGTCATTTTAAGTCCCTTGCAGATGATCTTCATTTCTTGGAGTAGATCCCAATTGCTTTGCTCCGTGGGTTTCACAACTTAGGAACAAGATACCTTTAGTTACAAGAGGTACATGATAATTGCTGACTTCAAACATAATGACCCCGCAATTTGATTCCACTGGAATTATGAGTCTACATCAACAATTTCTTCACTCTCTTTTAAAATTCATTTTTTCCCTTTCATTTCCCTTTCCATTGTTCAGTTCCAGAGTTTTAGGTACAATTTCAGCCGTTATGCTAAATTTGGCCCACAAACTATTACTTTCCAGACCCTTTTCGGCTGATTTCTCAAACCATGCATATAGGTGACCAAGAGTTGAATATTTCAGTGAATGGACCAAGGATCTGCATGCAACAAACAATTTCAGCAACGTTCACTTCTTTTCAGGGAGGAACATCATGTGCTACAGCCTAAAAATACATTTTCCTCTTTGTCAATACATAATATATGGCATAATTATATCTTCCTTGGTGTATCAAGAGAATATGATAACAATGACTACACCACCAACAACAAGAACGAGACTTTATCAGAAGTTTTGAGATAGGCCGGCTATTTGAATCATTTTCTTCCATTCAGCTCTGTTGCAAAGTTAAGGGCCATGTCTTCTGTAACATTGATGAAGTTACATCCTTTTCTATAACCTCATCCAAGTCTTTTAGGCCTACACCTCTCGTTCACAGCTACTTAGGCTAATATCGTACCACTCCTCCTAGCGGTTGCATCTAGAGGTCTACATTGCACATGTACAAACCACCTAAGACAATTTTCTCGCATCTTATCCTTCATTGTTGCCACCTCCAACTTCCAAGTAGTACAACATTTCTTCTCTCTCTCAATGTATTTCTACTCATACTTCGTAGCATTCTCGTTTCAGCTATCCTTATTTTTTGGACATTGTTTTTTAATTGCTCAACGGTCTGATCCATGAAGATATGATATATCGAGTCTTATTGGAAAAAAAATCAACTATATATAGGACTTTATTCAACATAAATCAGCAACTATGACAATCTCAAGGTTGTAAAAGTCATTAGGCGCTAGTCGGATGGACACAGGGCGCCTAGCCCGCCGTCTAGTTCTAGGCGGTCACAAAAAAATGCTGAAAATTGTAGCAATTAAACCCAAAACCTGCATAGTCGGACAGACGCCTAGGCAGGCATCAGGCGGGAACTGGGCACCTAGGCGCCACCTAGAGCCGTTTTTTAGAACACCGAACAATCTAAATCTGAGCAATTTAATCATGGTCCATTGTTTTTGGCTAATTTGCACTTAAACACCATCAACTATCTAGTTTTTGCAACTTGCTACCAGATACTATTTTTATTAGCGAGTTGCTAGCATGAACTATTGGAAACGGGCAAGTGATTTGCAAATGATAATCTTAGACAACTTTGCCCCTGAGTTAAAACAAAACATATTGTTCAACCCCTCATCAGGGGGGGTGCTGGTTATCAACGAGTTCTCAGTGGAAAGGCGGGGCAAAGTTCTCCACTCTCACCGACGGAAGTCTTTGCAAAACCTTTCATAATCATTGTCATGCCCGATGGCCAGCCTCTGCATATACTAGTGCTGCCATTATCATCTATTAGACTGAGATGAATTTAAAGGCACAATTCTTACAATTATGGCATGATTGCTTAAAAAATGGAACAAGATCGAGAGCAAATTCAAAGAAAAAGAATGGAATTTGTAGTTCTTGAGAAGGAAAGAATATAGTAGTTATAAAGGGAATCAGGAGATTTTCCATATTAGTCTCTTTTTGAATTGCATTCAACTATCAAGTATCAACTACAGCTTAGGATGGATGCTGCAGAACATGTCCTTATATGGATGCTGAAGCTTTTATCAAATTGTTAATTCACCCTTTTACCTCTACCTATGCCCCGTCCTTTAACTTGCTGAGAATGATACTTTTAGTTTGTTGCCACATTCATGACTTATGCACCCAAAGTGTATGTCAAATGTTCTTGTCCACTGAATGTGCAGTAAAGATGACAAGGTCGAGTGGAGATACTCATTTTCGCCTTCCCTCCATCCTGCATAGCCGCTGCAACAGATGCTCACGCATGCCGGCAGCGCTGCTGCGCAGGCACGTGGCTGCAATGTGAGGAGGAATAGGTTAGAGGGAGCACCCAGGAGTTAGCGGTTGTATTTTGATAGGTTGAGGAATGAGATGGGTAAAATGGACATTTTGTGTTTTTGTTTGACGGTGTGATGATATCAAACCCCAAAAAATAGTTCATGATATTTAAGTGCTAAAAAAATAGTTTATGGTAGCAAGCTGCAAAATGTTGATAGTTGACAGTATTTAAGTGCAAATTAGCCTTGTTTTTAAAGTTAACTTCGACATCTATATGTAACCTATTTTCCCAGTTTCTCACTTTTACATAAATGCCTCAAAAGGGAGAACCTGGTTAAAGTCTATGTTGGAAGTTACATAAACCAATCAAGTATATCATGTTCTTCGACAGGTTGTAGATATGACATGTTATGTTGTAGATATCACTTACTCGTAAAAGAAAAAAGAACAAGAACACGAACAAGACAGCTCCAATTATTGACACAAAGAGAGGAAGGTCAGGTGCATCTTACAGAGTAAAATATGATTCTTTCTAATAATTGAAATTATAAAATACTCAAACTCGCTGCAAATATATGTGCTGGGAAACATAGCAAACATCATCGAAATACAATTTTTTTAGAGATAAAAAATTAAGCTAGTTTAGAGATGCAACTTACTGCAAACATAAGGCTCATTGTAAATTAAAACAATACGATCAAACAACACAGGACTCTGTTGTACAAGTACTCATAATAAAAAGTAGAGTAAAACACAAGTTTTAGCTTTTTCGAGTTTACCTTCAATGTCTTACGCTGTACTAAGTGGCCAACAATACCCATAAGACGATCAATTAAGTCATCTTCTGTAATTTTATTTTGGCTTGCCTGCATAAGCAATGAGATATTTCTGGTGATATGAGAATAATATGAAGTTTATAGATGTTGCTGCATATAAGTGCTAAATCAATAAAACAGGAGAAAGCATTTGTGAAGAAAGTCCATGAAATTCGATAAAGGTGCACATAAAACCAAATATATTCCAGAGATAGTGCCACATAAGATGAAGGTGTAGGCCTAACTGTTCCATACCGCCGACAACATCAAGATTTATGGAAACATAAATATCCTTGAAAGCCAAAGAGATTTATACCAAATAATAGAAGATATACTACTAGAAGTTTAGAAGATAATGATAGAATCATATACAAGAGAATGTATTGGTTGTCAATATTCAGCTTGCCACACGGCATACAACAGGAAGTCCCGGCACGCAATTATTAGAGCATACTTTCTTTATTGCTCAGGGAGGAAACTCAAAATCACCTCTTAGAAGCCAGGAGCGGGAGCGGGGACGGGAGCGGGGACGGGAGCGGAGGAACGTGACTATTTAGAAGAGTCTAAAGTTGGGAGCGTGGTTGGAGTGTGCACTAATAAAAAAATATGTTTATTAATTATTGTTATCGAAACTTATAAATATCTTAATATTTGTTAGAAATTATAAAGTTCGGTTCAAAGTTACAGAGAGATCATTCACATGTTGAATTTTTATGATGTCAAGGTAAATAATCTTTAGTTTCTTGGTACTTTGATAAACATGTATTAAAAATCTTCTAATTTTCTTCCCAAAATTTATGTTATCTTCTAAAATTATGATCATATTATAGAAAACGCTCATGTCGTCGGAGAAACGCGCTCCCATCGCCGAAGAAACGAGCTCCCATCATTGGGGAAGCGAGCTCCCAACGAGCTCCATAGTAAGAACTGCTGAATCGAGGTTCTTACTAAGATTCGTTGACCTTTTATGAGTTTCTGGCATCTAAGATTCACCTCCACGGCTTCTCATCAAACATATACCATTGTCAAAGCTTTAAGGATAATACGAAGAAATAAAAGCCCATCTTAAGATCTACTGCGAAGTTGATCTATTGTTGACATCAGTGGTGCTGCAGCTAATCGTATCAACAGATGCCGTCCTTCAGTAAGAAACTACCAGGCTTCAATGCCTAATGCATAATCATAGTATGAAGGACGGGTTATATTCCTATTCTGAAAAATCTAGTTTATTAACTAAAGCTCAGGCAATGAGAAAAGTAAACTTGTCGAGGCATCCAAAGATGACCAATTCAGGAAACTAATAAACGAAATATAGGAAGATATTGAGGTTAATCAGCGAAGTACCGATAGTCTAGCAACTTTTGCGAGCTTCTCCTTTACTTCTTGAGGTAGCCTCCTCTTTACTCCTTGAGAAGAAGTATCTTCTTCTTGAACGTCAGGCCTTGGTGGTCTACCTGTGGAAGGAGATCGTCATTAGAACTAATGAAGTGTAGTTTTTCCCAGATCCAAACACAACCTAGTAAAGATAACTGTGTGAACAACACCATTCACAAACTTACATAATGCAACAATCTGCTCCAAATCATGAATGGCTCGTTCTAGTGTGGTTCCTTTAGGTCTCACAGCAGAACCTTCCTTTACCCGCATGGATAACGGTTGCTGCAAAAATCTCAAAAAATTTGTAACCCATGAAACATGATCATGCTACATATATGAAAAATGCTATATATATATATATATATATATATATATATATATATATATATATATATATATATATATATCGACAGTTTGGGATAGGAGTTTCGAAAGCCAATATATAATAAGAAATTATTAAGAAACAAAAAATAATTATATATTTAGACATACATTTATGTACTTTTTTGGTCATTTCCCGTTAGTTTTAATGAAATAATATGCAACATTGCTAAATTATTCACCAACAACTGACATTCATACTGTTACTTATTTTACTTGCTTTTAGACAAAGTACCCCCACAATAGACAGTTTTGAGTGGAATAATATTAAGAAATATGAACATTGTGAATTATAGCATAAAACTTTGACAAATAGTAAAATAACGAATCCTATTGACACATTGTAGCATGTGATCTTCAGCATGATCGAATCGCGAATGTTGACATTGTTCTTGTCATATGTATCTCCTTTTTTTTTAAGTTCTCTTTGCTGATTTGAACAGGAAAAAGAACCACAATTTCGGTTTCAGCCATTTTCCGTGAGGGATAGTATCGGATCGTACATGCCAAAAGCGATATGACACAGCCACATATCAGTATAGGCGGATACTGCAAACCTTAATATCAGGAACTAGAAGAAATATGTATCAACAGTGAGTCAACAGAGATCACACTTAAAAATCATCTACCTTCTCCCTTTATTTGCTAACTTCACTAAGGATGCAAGCTAAGTACATCAGTTACATCATAAATTGGCATGTCAACTCGCAACTAATATAACATCACGCTTTCAACAATACTGCAGATAAAATTAAAATATCAAGAGGGTTTGCTAACGAATCAATTATGTCTCATGCATAAAACATCTAGAATATTAACATAGTGACAATGTCCATGTAGGATATACAGATATACAGATGTGTACTAGCATATTCATATTGGATCTGCATTTGAATCCTAATATTTTAACTGTATCAAAAATGAGGTGGATCTCCATAAGTACATGCCTATCCAAGCCTGCTATGAATGAAGGTTTTAAGTACTGGCCAAAACCAGTATTGAACCCGTAGCAACTAACAAAACTGACCCATTCAAACCCACCACCCCCAGCTGCACAACCCCCCAAAACTGATGACACTAATACTCATATTATCATAGGAAGGGCCAGAAATTGATATTGTCAACCTTGCTACGGATAAGTTAATTATGGACACAAAACCTATTCAGTTGGATAAAACCTGAGGACCACAGTCAAGACCAGAGACTTGTTCTTAATTGGAGGATCCTCCATTATTAGAGCTTTGCTCTACTAAGTCTGCCAATCTGCTTCAGTTCTACTTTATCCACCGAGTATAAGATCATCCAAGAAAACTATTATTTGTTTCTAACAATAGGATACATCATGACCATATTATAACATGGGTCTGACTTGAGATTTTGAAGTTTTGAGTGTTTATTATGGTACATCAGGTTTATTTATTATGGACATGATTTAGTAGTATTTGGTGTTATTTTGGATTAGTTAATATTTGGCATTTAGATTAGGATTTCTTTCTTGGAGACCAAGTTTATGTTCTGTATAAAACTGTACTCCATATCTTAGTTTTAGTTAGTTTTATTTATGATTGTGTCAGATGCCTACTTAGATGAGATACTTGTTCTTCTTCATTACTGAGCAAACTTCCACAAACCCCCATATTTCTTCTCCATTCCATAACCTAAACCTAAACCAAAAAACCCAATTACACAAATGCCTAATTTCGTATTAGTCGTCGACCAGCCACCTTCACCTATCTATTCAGGTTAAAATCTACATCGCACGTCTTAAGAAATCGGTCATGTCTTCTGCCAGATAGATCTGTTTTGGATGTGGGACCCCAAGCTGATTTCAAGACCTAGAACTTCCATGTTCAAAGTATTTTCAGATTCTGTTGGTAAGGTCTTTGAATCTACTGTTCTAGTCAGAGACGAGTTTTGAACACAAAGGTGATGTGTGGGGTCTTCCTTGGTCGAGATCCTTGTTAGCAATTCGGCAAACGGAAAAAATTCGGGACGGCAAAAGTACGAGTATAAAAGTGCAAATAAAATATGTTCAAAAATTCGGTCAAATATTCAAAAAATAGAAATATTGAGGTTAGAAACTTCACATTCTTAAATATATTGTCAAATTTGGTTAATTAAACAGGTTTTCAGCACATTTTTTATGCCAATTTTTTCAATAATTTATCCAGAACACGTTTTAAACTTCGCATGCATAAAATTACGTACTGATTTGGATCTGTCAAAAGTACGCAAGTATTATACGTTTATGAAATATACGGAAAAATTCGCGTATAATACGAGTTTTATTCGGGTGATTGCTAACAAGGGTCGAGATTCAAATTGTTCCACAAGCGCGGATTGAATTTGCGACTTTTGGTAACCTAGAACCCTACTTTAATTTCAATTATGAACTCTAAATATTTGTTAGCTTTTGGAATTGGTGGTTATTGCTCTATTACAGACTTCCGTAAATCTGTTCATTTTATCTTGACCCGTCCCATATAGATTTCCCTTAAGATCTTGTCTTGCGTCAATATAATAACTTAAGCACATAAATATGTCTAGTAGACTAGTATAGGTTTCAGGTATCAAGGTTTTAAGCAATGAATGAAACTAATACCGCCAATAGTACCAAAACCGACCGATTAGAAACAAGCAAAATCCCTCGAACATTTGAAACCCAACAAAACTGTTGAAACCAGAAGAATAGGATCTGAAACCGATACCAAAACCAATATTGTGAACCTTGGTATTAACTAGCATATCTCGAACAGTCACTCATGAGAAGGACCTAAACCAACTTACACTACTGCAGTGAATTCATAATTTTGGCATACCTACTTCTATTATAATCTAGAATCTCTTCGCCATAACAGTTTTCAAACTGCAATTATTGTTAATTCAGTTTTGCTCCTCGGATCCGAATAAAATATTTCACTACCAAAAAGGTCTTCCCCATTTACTATTTCACCAAAACTTAAACACTTAAACACCGCTATGAAAAGCCATGCTCTTAATAATGGGAGCATACTAAAGCTTTGCAACCTAAAGACTAACGCTATGAGTAGAGGATACTACCATAATATATAAAGAAATGTCACTCAACATTACATATCCAGCAAAAGGAAACAAACACAAGGTAAAGACAGGTGGCTCCAACCAAGAAAAATAAGCACCCCTCAAGCATCTCCAATACAGAGTGCAGTTTCCAATAAACAATAATGAGATTGTTATAGCTCAAAATTACATAAACCCTAAGACTGGAACAAAGTGAAAAAGGATATTCTAGTGCTCCAGAGAACTTTGGCAATATGCTAAGTGGACCATAAGCATGCCTACTAACAGAGAAAAATATTACAGAGAAGAAGGTAAGGAGGATCCAGTTTCCATATATCGCTAGAAGTTTGCAAGGGAAAGCTGTAACCATTTCAAGTTCAGTACAACCAGAGGTACTAGAAAAATAGTTCTACTTAAGACAATGAGTACTCAACATGCAGTCATAATAGTGTCATAGCTCAATAATAAAGAAATATACCATGCAGAAAATAGAGGAAAGGACAAGCTGAAGAAGACCTGGGTTAGTGATTTATCAGTCCAAATTAATATGCATTACTTACTATGGCTTGCATAGGATAGGAAATCCCAGCAGAATTTGTATCGGGAGATGCACCGGTTCCATATTTTTCCTTGCGTTGTACTTTAGTTGGTACTCTGGCTTCATTTTCCCCATTCCTTGACTTCCTGGACTGTGATTCAACTTGTAAACTAACACTTCTGTCACGAGATGCCTGGTGCACAGTATCAAACAGTTAATTTCTGCCTATTAATATGGAAGCAAGGTTCCTAGATGGGTTGAGCCTTACCTTATGTTTGTCAAAATTCCTCGATTCCAAGGCTAGTAATGCGACATCTTTTCCTATTCTCAAAGATGAAGGATTCTCCAAATTATTATTAAACTCAGCAGATCGTTTATTGTATGTTCCTGTGGCAGTGTTAATTTTATTTTTCAAAACTTTTCTTTCTTGATAATGTTCACTGAAGTTGGTCTGACTTTTAGTAGGTGTTGATGACTTATTTCCAGTCAAAGGTACACTTCTTGCAGCAGCTTTTATCCGCATATTACCCGTATTAACTGGTTCAGTCATAACTTTCTCATGACTGTTTTCGCTATGAACTTTAGACGGATCTTTTCTTTTCCTTTTCTTCGGTGCCAAGTTCGGTGATGACGTAGATTCTCTGGAGGACAAGAACAAAGAGAAAAAAAAATCAGTAACAGATAGCATTAACGTAATATTTTATTATTGAAGATAACTTCCTAGTAGTATAGGCCACTACACTACTGCAGTAGTTGCTTCACAGAGCTATGGGAATTTCCGAATAAATACTAATTGCAAGAAATTCTGGAATATATATATATATATATATATATATATATATATATATATATATATAAAGGCAGCATAAGACATAATTCCCAAACAATCTACACGGCACCAGAAGGAAATCAGACAATAAGGTGTTTCTATTTGGCAAGAACTGATATATATATATATATATATATATATATATATATATATATATATATATATATATATATCAGAAGGAAATCAGATAACAAGTAATTTCTATTTGGCAAGAACTGATAGTATCCAATAAAGTTTACAGTTGTGGCTAAAGTATGGCTAGAAATGTTTGGTGGTTCAACTTCCCCTTTGCATGAGCTCTGCAAACTAATATACACAGCAATTGCTCTTCTTCATGCCATGTGTATCACACGTCCAGCTAGTATACAAAATAGTAATTGAGGAAACATTTGACACTTAAAAGATATTAGCTTATAGAATAGATACTATGGGCTCTTTGGTATAATAATCTCTACCAACTAGTTGACGTATTCCTAGAAGCAACTTCTATGGCAATCTCTCTCATGAAAATATGATAACTAATCATGCCGAAAAATATAAGAAATGAAGCACAGTACAAGCAGAATTCACTTCTTGCCTTCTTACAAGATGAAATTCTTCAAATCATGTTTAACAGAACAATCACTCCAATCCCATCTAACCTATAGACTGAAGTACCTCGAGAGTAATAACTTACAATCTGTACTAAAGGATTTTAATGACTGTACTAATCTCACTCAAATCACCTTAACCTGTTTATAAGTGTTAAATACGAGGTCCCCAGAAGGCTGACTAGTTCAGACGTCAATAGATTCTAATTCTTTCAGTGAAATATAATTCGTTTGATGATCTTTCATAATTAAAAGTTACTATTTTAAGAGAGCACCAATGAAAGAGGTCAAACTAGAGTATTTTCTGTAAAATAATATGATAGGAAAAGTATAGAAAGGACATGATAAGAGAACAGGGAAGCAAGATAGTGAATAGCTAAAACTGATGTTAAGGGTGATGTCGGAATAGTATACTGCACTACAAGGGAGAAAGATACACCAAAACCCATTGTTCTTCAGCCAATATATTGTGAAATATCAGAAGATATATATGTATCCTTCACTGAGTGATGTATCCTTCACCGAATGATGCTGATATTTTCCCAGAATCCCAATATATCAGGGAAATATCACCCTGCAATGGGATTCATCGAAAATTATTGGGAAATATCCACCGGGACAAAATATAAAGGATATTAACACAATGTGCCAAACGGTACTATTGGTTAGTCAACTATATGGAACAGTGAAGAAATCTTACTCCGGTGCAGTATATCAATATCGATCACTGACCAGTACCGATGTTTTTCACTATATCGGCCAACATTGGGAAATATCAACTTGTGTTAAAATTTTCAGGTAAGAATTTCGTAGTATCAAGCAAGACACAGTTTGGGAAATTTGCATAACATTGCAATAAAAATAACAGTTAATTTAATACAATGGTAGTATCATCAGCAGAGACAGTTTGGGAAATTTACAAAATATAACACTAGGCACACTGCTATGGTTACCCTATTATGTGGAACAGTTAAATGAAATCTGCTCAGTATGCCAGGTCACCAATTAGGATCAAGTATCACAAGCATACAACTTTAAAATAACCAGGTTCAATTGACATTTTTATTACAATCGTCATCATCAGCCAAGTTTTATCCAAGGTTCAAAGTATCGGTATCGGAATCGGACTATTCCTATAAGTATCGAGATCGGCAGTATCGGCAATATCGGAGGTTTCGGATTGGAGTATCGGATTTTTTGGTATCAGAAAGCGAATACATTTTAGAAAATATTTTATAGATTTAGGCATAATTTTAATATTTTAAGCGTTGTTTCTACTAGTTTTGAAATTGAATGAAATATTAGTCATCCTTACTGATTGATTTACATACAATAGATATATTTCTTCTTTTACATACTTTTATAACCTTTCTATACTTTTAAAATTTGATTGGTCTTTTTCGTTCAATTTTTTTTGCCGAATTGACCGAAAAAGAGACCCCCAATGTCGGTATCGGTTAGTATCGGGTATCGGTCGGTATCGGATCGGGACATGCCAAACCGTATCGGTATCTGCCGTATCAGATCGACATCGGCCGATACTGCGAACTATGGTTTTATCCCATAATGGGATCAGATATGGAGCATAAGAAAGCTCCATAAAACATTTGATAAAGTTTGTATAACCATCTATGAATTGGCGTCAACTCTCTTAGTGCCAAATTCCTATCAAGTGAAAATTCCTAGTGAAGGTAACTATGAGCAAGAGAGGGTCTTGCCATAAAAGTTCAAAACCAAGGCGACCAATTGGTAGGTACAAGGTTGTAAAAGGCACTAGGCCCTAGTCGGGCAGGCGCCGGACGCCTAGCCCGCCTAGGTGGTTGCCTAGGTGGCCGCAATTCAAAAATAAAATAAATCTCCCAAAAAAACTACTAAAATTTGCAAAAAAAAACCATAAAACACAAAAACATGCATAGTCGGGGGTCGGAAGGCCTAGGTGACCATCGGGCAGACACCAGGCGCTAGGTGCCACCGCCTAGGCCGACTTTTAGAACACTGGGTAGGTAGGTAGACCTACCTTTCATCTATGTAGTTTAAGCTCATGCAACCAAGGAGCACCCTCCAAGTCCAAGTTTCCATAGACAATAAAGAGTCTAGACAAAGAGGTACGCTGATACAAATTGCTATATGGAATTTCAGCCATCTCTTACACACTAAGCAAAAGAATGAAAAGGAATGTAAGCCCAAAACATTTCTACTATAAGCATAATAAATATTTGTTTTATTTATTTTTCATATAATATTTCAAGGGAAAAAGTTACAATTCAGACCTAGACATTGAGGATTGCAGCTGGAAATGGTGTAGTCTATTTCGGTATGTCTTAGCTTTGGCATTCGGTCGAGTTTTTATGACAATTTATTTGCGTAGTGTTAGTGGTATTACTTTATTGCATGTACTAGGCTTCCTGGTTGTATCAGGATTAAGTGTTTTAGTTGCCTGGTAGAATTTTTCCTAATTTTACTAGGATTATTACTTGTACTAGGATGAGCATATTCATTGGCTTTAGAAATATTGGTTAGAGGCTATATAGAGACTAACCCTTGTAACATAAAAATAATGAATGAAGTCTAGTATTTGGTGCCTCCATACTTCGTGAGGACGTTTTCCATTGATGTCTCCTCTGCGTGATGAAAAAAAGGGTGTGAACCCTAGAGAAAGATACAAAACCTTCAACCTCATATTTCTCCTTTCTCCACCATCAGAAACCTTTCCCCTCCCCCCTCTAATTGTAGACTGCTGCGTTTGTCCATTGCTCAAGACTGTCTGCAGCAGTCAAGTATTAACAGTTTTCCGAAGCCATATCCCCAAGCTTCTATTGCTTTATTGCCCCTAAATGCCGTAACAGTTGACTATACCTTCTGTTACAGCACGATCAGCAACTCAAAAACATCTTCATGTCCCCTTTAAACCCTACTGATAATCTCTCAAAACATTATCCAAGATTTCTAATTCTAACCAACATTTCCTTTAATTATGAGCCATGGAAGCATTTTTTTTAACTTGGGTTTATTATGGTTTTTGGATGACCATTCACTATGACAGTTGCCCTGGTCAACCTTGTTACACTTTATTGATGGTTTTAGAGGATGTCATACGGAAGGAAGTGGAATATAATGGAAATTCTAGCTTTTTTAAAAAAAACAACAAAATTGAAAAAATAAAGTAAGTATTTCCAAAAAGAGGATATGAAACCAAGACAAAGATGTATAACATAATTCTTATAACATACAGTATTAACTTTTATTCAACACCATAGAAAAATAAAATGCATTAATAGATCTCATATGAACCCCCAGACCAGAGATCCTACTTAGACCCCAAACCAAGATTCTAAGATATGTAAACAGAAATACCAATAAAGAGTGACCAAAATATAAAAATACACAAATAATCTAGAATAGCACTTTATCTATAATCCTAGTTCGATCATGAATCATGAGTACATCCCAGTCTGTATTTCTTGAATTATCCTACTTTGATAATTTGATTAGGATAACAAAATGAATCTACAGTAAAAACCCTATAAAATAATACTGTAGGAACCAAGAGAAAATTATCTTAGTGGGATTATTGATTTATAGATAAATGTAATTAATTTAGAGAGTGATTTTTGTTTCTAATGTACTTGCACATTTATAGCTTATAAATCCAAAAATAATGGACGCAGTCAATGTTCATACATATTGTATATAGAAGCCTAACAGACTCCAAATATATAAGATGCTTATTAATTGAGGAGAGAGGGATCCGGTCAGAAGATGGTTATTATTCCAAAAACAAAGGACGTGGTGAAAATAAAATGCACTGCGTGTACATAGAAGTCTAACATACTCCAAAAACAAGATAAACTCTATATATAGTCATTCTTTTAGAGACACTTACAGATCATTACATTCCAGATCTATTCTTCTTCCATGCATCTTCATTTGAAGGAGTGAAAAAAACTACACTGACACATAAAATGAGAGCTTTTTGCGAGTACAAAAAGGAACATGCCTTTTCTAGTAAAAAAAGATCTCAACAATGGATTCAATAAAAGTTTCAAGTTTTCATCAGCCAATCAAAAATATCACACTCTCAAAAGGTCAGCAGAATATTTGTCAGATGAGATGAAAATAACCACGTTAAGAGCCACAAATCTACAAAATATCCGGAGTTAGAAAAAGTATTGTATGAGTGGTTTCTGCAATATGAAGAGAGGGTGAATATGACTGGAAAAATGATCCAAACCAAAGCAAAAGAGTTTTTGCAGAAAATGTTTAGCGAAACTAATCCAGAATTTAACTTGGCTAGCTAGATAGTTTCAAGGCAAGACATGGAATCAAATCTTACGGATAATTTGGTAAAAGTGGCTCCGTTATCATGGAGAACGTTGATATTGCTTTACCAGGAATACAAGCTAAACTAGACCAATTTCATTGGTAGGATATCTACAAATATGGATGAAACATGATTCTTTTATCGGTTGGAAGCAGATAATTCGCTTGCTACAAAATAATCGGAAGGACACAAGGACAAAGAGAAATTACTATTGTTGTTTGTTGCAACGATGATGGTTCCGACAAAGTACCTCTATGGGTTACTGGTAAGTATGCTAATCTTAGATGCTTTAAAATATGAACATGAGCAATCTAAATTGCCATTATCAAACAATAAGAGAGCATGTATTACTAGTTTACTTTTTCATGAATTTGTTTGTTGGTTTGAAAAACAATGAATGGCAAAAAGATTCTCCTTGTTGTGGACAATTGCCCAGCCCATCCAAAGGTTATTGAAGGCTGAAGAAATGTAGAACTATGCTTTCTGCCACCTATCACAACATCAAAGATTCAACAATGTGATGATGGGATTATTCGATACATTAAGAATTCATTATCGAAGTCATCTTTATCAAGGTTCGCTTTATCGGTATCGGATCATTCCTATGATTATTGGGATCGGTGATATCGGCAGTATCAGTTCGGAGTATCGGATTTTGTATCAGGAAGCAAACAATTATTAATAAATTAAAATTTTAGAAAAAATACTTTATACATCTCCTGTGTTGTTTCTTAGTAGTTTTGAAATTGAATGAATAGTAGTCACCCTTGCCTATTGGTTTACATACATGTGATACATAAGTTTTCTTCTTTTACATGCTTTTACAACTTTACTATGCTTTTACATCCTTGTCGATTTGTCAAAAAGAGACCCCCCAATGTCGGTATCGATCGGTATCGTATAGGGACATGCCAAACCGTATAGGTATTGGCCGTATCGGATCGGTATCGGACGATAGTGCAAACTATGGTTTTTATTCTATCATACTGGAGGGCTATGAGGTAGGAGCAACAAATCCTTTAAAAATCAACATATTCAATGCTATCAAGTAATTGCAAAATGTTTTCAGCATTGCAAGATACGGTCAGATGAAGGTACGACTTCTGAACCACAAGTTAGTGAAGATGAAGGCATCCATGGATTACGTGAAGCTATTTCTGCCATTTCTGGTGTAGTCTATAGAAATGTGCTAAACTTGAGCACCTTTTGAATTATCCTAGTGAGAATGATGCAGTGATGGTACCGCCATCACCTTAAAAAAATAAAAATTATATATTATATATATATATTATATATATATAATATATAATATATAATATGATGATCCAGATGACAATTGTATTTTACCAATTCTTTCTCCAAAAGAGGCATTTCAAGCAGTAGTAACCTTAAATAACTACATGAAAAAAATAATGTACCTGATGTCAAGGTTGTGAAAAGCGTTAGACGCTAGGCGGAAGGACACCTGCCGTCCAGCGCCTAGGCGGCCGCCTAGATCTAAGCGGTTCAAACATAAATTAAAAAAATCCAAAAAATCTACTAAAAATTACATAAAAAGACCATAAAATTTCAAAACACGCATAGTCAGACGTCGGGGGTCTAGGCGGACGCCTAGTAGGACATCAGGTGGGATGGGCCTAGCGCCTAGGCACTGCCTAGGCGGCCGCCTAGACCGCCTTTTAGAACAGTGCCTGATGTGGAGTATGCATTGCAAAAATTAAGGATGAGGATGAGTTTTTAAGTACAAAGAAAAGGCAACAACTTTAGATAACTTTAGATGCATATTATGATAAAGAGTTGAATTTAGAAAGTACACGTTGTCAAGCAAAAAAATGCCCAATATTATGAATTTTTAATTTTTATGTACTTCATCAATATTAATTTATATCCGTTGGGCCCTTAAGGATTTTGTAAAAATGATTGTCTTATGCATTTAACGAGGTTATTAATTTAGGACCCTGGCCCGAGTTGGGACCAGAAGATTATATTATTTAAGCGAGGTTATTAATTATCGAACATTCATTTATCGAGGTTTTACTGTAAGTTGACAATAAAATCACAATCCTTTTAGATGGAAATATTGGCCGTGATCCTAATTTTTTCGTAGAATTCCGCATTATGATTCAAAGTAGTTAACTCTATCCAAGACCTGCTTCATGCTCATAACGAACCAAAATAATGTCATCAATGTTTTAAACTGCTGATTCTCATCTTTCTAACCATATAGCTCATAAACAAGAAATATGACTTAATTCAAAGTTCATCAGGAAAACCTTTTTAACCAAACTATGAAAATAAAAGATTACCATATCGCAAGTGATTGTATTGTACTACACCATACATTAGGCAATTTTAGGTTCCCAGTCTGCCAACACCTAGTGCAACTGTAATTTAACTATGTAAGGAGTATCCGAGATTGATATAATGGCATGAATCGGTCATTGCCATCGTCATCATCCAGGTATTCTCATCAGAATGGGGTAAGGCAATGGAGCACCAAGGAATCTCCATAAAAAATTGACAGAACTTCTGTGACCAGGCCCAGCCCTAGGCCAGGGCAAACGGGGCGACCGTCCAGGGCCGAAGATTTGGAGGTGGTGTTGAGGAACTGATCCATTGCTTTTAATTGCACTGGAAGCAGCAGTTGAAGGCCCTGGAGGAGGGTTAGGAATCCGAAGTGCAGGCTTTTCAACATCCAATGCTGCAAACTTGTAGGAATCTGGTTTGCTAGTAAGTAATCTTGGACTCCGAGCAATAACAAAATTGTAATTGTGAACAATCAATTGTTGTTTTCATGGCTTGCCTCAGTTGTGATTTTTTTTCGGAGGGATAAAGCCATCAGATTGTCGTCTCTTGTTAAGAGTAAGGTCTTTGAGGCAACTCTTTGGCCCGCTGATAGAATGCCTACGTCGAGGGCTTCTTCCTTCATTAGTCTGATCTTAATCTAAGAGAGATTGGCATTCTGACATTCTGCAATCTTCATTTATTTGTGACCAATTCATTAGCTTTTTGGCAAAGGGCACCTTATTGGCACTGCAAACTTCAGTAGGAAGTTTGTTGGGATATGTTACATATGTACCAATGTTGCCTTCTAAATTGGACTATTTTTCCTCAAATATAATGTTCAAGTCTTTAGAAATCTAGAGAGTGCCAAGGTAAATTGTCTGAGTTAGAAAGCTAATGTCTTAAGCATGAGTTGGGTTACGTAGGTATGCCAGCTCGTCAACTCCGGTTAATCTGCTCATTTGGAGACCCTCCACTTGTTTGCAAAGATCTTCATTTGTGTGCCTTAATACTGATGTCTCTTCTTGAACCTTCACCAAGGTTTCACTCTAAGGACAATAAAGGCAAATTAATGCCAAATTCGGACAATAAAGGCAAATGAACACCTAGCCGTCCCTCTTAATTTTAATGACCATTTTAATTAGTAAATCTTGAGCAAGGGCAAATTTGGAACAAAAACTTCCATGGTGAAGTCCAACTTTTCCTATTATATAGTAGTATAGATATACATGTTAATTCTCAAGTCTATTAGGAGAAGGTTCTATTAAGGACATGATAAGAGTTGCTAGTTTTTGGGGATTATATTATGCGATTTTAGTATTGTTACTTATATTGTTTGGTCGTCATTGTGGCTAATTTAGTAGATGTTAGTTGAACATTTGAGACTTGAACTGGAGATGGAACTACACGGTGGCGATGTCTTTCTCTGTCTATATCTGAATGTCGTCTCAACAAGTCGAGGTTGTGGTATATTCGCTGAGAGAGAGAAACGGTTTAGATTGCCTAGGAATATGAGGGAAAGGATTTAGATCGCCAAAGATTAGGAGAGTCATCTACATTATATTTAGTTGAGATGTGGTGCAACGCATTTAGGCATTTGGTATCAATGACATTGGCAGCCAACCGGAATATGGGCGACATGATTCCTCCTATTCTTAGGCGACAACCCGTTATCTTTGGAAATGCAGGGGCCTTTCCTGAGGTGGCATGCAGTAGTCGTTTGAATATGCCTTGTCATAGGGGGGCTCATTCTCAGTCTTCGCCCCGGGCCCTTAAAAACATCGGACTGGTCTTGTCTGTGACTAGCTAACAACCTTACCTCAACTTCTGTTGGTGCCAATTTCTAGAAAAAGTAGCAATAAGCATGAAAGGGCCATGACACGAAACCTAGATGTTCAATTGGTGGTGGGTAGGTAAACCTACGTTTTGGCTGTGCAATTTAAGCTCATGCAGCCAAGGAGCACCCTCCAAGTTCCCCTAGACTACAAAGAGTCTAGTCGAAGAGGTAAGATACAATTGGCTACAAGGAATTGCATAGATGAATGACGAATGAAACTAGGGCTAACTTAAATACAATGTCTCTTATTCAAGATGTGTCAAATATATATATTAACATTGGAACTCGTGAACCATTCTAAGCACGTACAGCTTTTTACTCAGCCAATTACTCAGCTGCTTGATCTGATTAATAGAGACCTGTAATCCAATTGATTAGTCAGCAGCTCGGGACTTCGGTGTAATAAAACCATTTTGATGTAAAACTGGAGTGCCACTTGATGTAACGCTGGAGTAAATTAGGAACATGTATATCATGTGACCTACATGGCCAAGGGGATGAATGGATACAGAAAATCAAAGAACATAGGGCACATATAAGTCCTGTTTTGAGAATGAGGGAGGTTAAGACCCACAAGGGTCGGTCCCCATCTTAAAGTTCTGGCAGCAGAGAGAAATTTGCCTGTCTTTTGTGAAATTAAAACTATCTAAAGACTAAAGTGCAAAATGGATTAAATAAACCAGTTTACTGTAAAAGAAATGCAACTGCTGCGTGATTAAAATGCTTCTCCTTGCATGCCCAAGTTCGGTTGATTTAAGCCATCATGTATCCTACCACATGCCCACACTTATTACAATAAAATGGACTAGCAACTATAACGAACAAAAGGACAACTTACATCTTTTCCAAATTCCCTCTGTTAACAAAATACCCGTTGTGCTTAGTTGACAATTTGTCAACCTGAAAATACTCATCCTGCAAAGATAACAATATATTACAAGACTAAAAAAAGACTAGTTCATTAACCTAACTGAAGAATATATTTGCATGATCAATAAAGAAAAAAATCAGCAGAATAACACTTGGAGTTACAAGCAACAAAAGTTAGTCAAGAAAGCTGTAAGTCTCCTCGATTTGGCTCCGATGTGCTCCTTACCTTCTTAACATCCTTCAGCCTTTCTCAAATCAGATTATACTTCATACCAGACACATTTGTTGAAGGAAAATGTTTGTGTTGCCAATTACATCAACTGTTTATCAAGGATAACTACTACGACTTAATGGTCTAATGTTCCACAGAAATTTCTATGTTTTTGTTAAAGGGAATGCTTATTGTGTGTAACACCTATCACGACTCTTATTTCACTGTACCAGAGTAACCAACCAATACATTAATCTACCACTTCCCTCTTTTCTCTCATCTTTAGCAAAACACAAAAGCCAAAATAATCCTGAGCAGGTTTGATAAGAAATCTGTCCGGCTAGCAAACTCAGAATATGCAAATAAAATTCCCTGAAAAAAAACCTAATTCCTCCACTCCTTCTGAGACAAAAGTCAAACTACAAGGACTTTGAAATAACTAAAGGTTAAAGTAAACAGAAGAAAAGGCTCAAACTTGCAAATAGAACTAAAAAAACTAGAATCAAGCCATAGGCCAAATGAAAAGGAAATTATAGTTAAGTCTAAGCCAACGATTACGATCCCCAAAAATTGACGTGATTTAACCCACAAGTTGCTCCAACATCAACAGCTTTTCTAGGAGCACACAACAAATCATATGCCATGATTTTGTAGGCAACTTCTCAGGTATAAAGTGAAAAAATTAAGGGTTAGAAGGTGGACAAGACAATCTTTAAGCAGACAAGTCACAAGCCAAAAGAAATCTTAAAGAAAGTATAATAACGAGAGGACAGGAAAAATATCGCTCGTGAACACGATGAAGCTACACGGAGGGGGCTAGCTGGAGTCCCAACAGCACCTACCGTCATCCCCCAACACTCAATACACACGAAGATAAGAATATCATTAAGTGTATTCCTATAATTCCTCAAATCAGCAAATAAATATTCTCTAACCGCACAGTAGAAATATGTTAACCCCATTATAACTATCCACGTAACTTTCCTTATTATCATTGAATGAACTCTACAAACAAAGGAAATATGTCTCTATTTGGAAATGGGGGAGATATGTTTATGGTAAAGCTCGCATGCACCAACTTCCGTGAAACACAAGAAAGCACCCTCACATTCACAGCACTTGAGCCCCATTCATTTGAATCACACATTTCAAACCAAAAGCTCAGTGGGTGTAACATGAACAGATGAGTCTATTTCCTTCTCATACTTCTATAGTTCACATAAATCATCCTGCACTCGGGTGATGATGTAACTCGGTGACTTCAATCGCCCTAACTGCTCTTGACATTCCTCCCAATATCCAACCTCACTTCCTTCCTCCCATCCATGAAGACAAGGGTACGCATCAGTTTCACTCAATCATACAGAAGGCTACAGCTAATAAAAGTTCTTCTGTATAAGTGTTATGTCCTAAGCTCCTCTCAGGTTATTCATCAAACAAGTGCATAGTATAATGTCATTCCACAATAACAGTAATCAAATGATAACAAAATTTGCTTCACATGTTTCCATTTATCGATACGGTAGTTTATATGTATCACCAATAAGCAATATTATTGTAAGTTTATCTTTTCAATTGATGTTACTTCAAAAGCACATTATAGAATGTGTGTATTCAAGAAAGAAGATGCATGCATAATAAATAAACCAATGCATATCTAATGTATACGAAATTACGAACTCAAAAATATTATGTTATGTTTGTAGATTCAACTCAAGGGTCATTTCAGGTTTCATACTCAGTTGCAAGGTATTCGAAGGCGCAAGGCGCATTCGAGAAGCAAAGGATCCATATCACTCGAGGCGCACTTAAGGCGCGTTCCCGAGCGAAGCGAGACACAAAAAGGAATATACACACAAATAAATAAATAAATAAATTAGTAATGTAAGAAATAAAACCAAATAACATATTAAAACCAACAGAAACATGTTAAAACATAACCAAGTGAATTAACAGAGCAACAAAATTAACAAGAGTTTGTATTCTCCCTACCATGCTTCTAATAAACTTTAGTTTTTCTAGTTCAACTTTAACCAACTTTGGCAACCGTTGAAATGGATACCGCCCTCCCACTTGTATAAGGTAAGGTCTATCTCCTTGCCTTAAAGTTTTTTGTATAAAGAAAATAATAATAAATCCATAAGGCGCGTCTTTTCATGGATGCGCATTGCTGAAAGGCATGCCTTAGGCGCACTTTGGGTGCGTCCGAAGAAAGGCGCATTGCCTAGTGAGGTGCGAGGCACAACTGATACACCTTTCTGTGAAGCGCGCCTTTGACTACCATGCCTTGTTGTACGGATACAAGTGAAATAAAGATACCTAGAAAACTTCTACATGGAAGCTAAAAAGTTGCCAAACAAACCACCAAGTAATGAAAAGTAAGTACCTCAAGTCTATCCACATAAAACTTTGCAATATAGGCAAGCACTTATTTGACGCTTTTTTTCAGTTTACTGAAATACTAAACCAGAAAAGTCATAGTACTTGAAGGGGCTTTTAAAAGCGAGTACTTAAATGCATTAAACTGATCTTAATTAAAGTTAGGAGTTTCCGTGATTGCTAGCCCATTAAGAAATTTAGAATATGCGACTTCATCAATATTTACCAATTTTGATCTAAGTAGGAAAAGCTGTTCATATCACCTTCAGCAAGTTTGAATGAACTTTTGTAACTTGTTTTGTTGCATTATATTCTAGAATATGTCCATCTTGTTTCTGACTCCATAAATTTCTCAAATGATGCAACTAACGAGATCTTTGAAACAGTTGAAGCAAAGAAATCAATTTACTTGAGCACTTAAATTTTCAATGGCAAACTATTCTTGCAACTAATTAAGTTACGCAGCAAATAAAAACTTTCACCTTGCGCACTTGGGCATAGTACTTGACATTATTTCCATATACCTTTCTTTTCTAGACTTGCTTCTTTGACCCCTCATATTCCTTCAGCTTGTCCTCACCCTGCTCATCAACCATCTGAACCTAGTCCAAACTTCTGGCCCTCAGGACAGTGG
>JANAVB010040220.1:1314169-1394976 GCA_029216955.1 Iris pallida | reverse complement strand
TGAAGAGATAATTCAATCGTGATGCTGGAGGTTATTATGTGCTCAACTCTGTCAAGGGAAATACTACAGCTGCAAAGTCACAGTAATTGCTACCCCTCTAGATGAGCTGAATATCACTCGACCCTCCTGTCGTTGTACCGAGTAGGAAGTTACAGCATACATTCACTACATTCGTGAGAGGACTCTTAAATCTTGTAAGTTGTCCTTGCCAACTTTTTTTTTTCTTATAGATGTGCTGTAAGATTCATAGATTATGTCCAAAACCAGTAAGGTGCTATATAGAAACAAATTCATTGTTTCTTAAATTTGCTAGCTGTAGTCTGGAGATGGCCCTTAATGGAGCCGCAGCACTGTTCAAATCCTGATAAAATCTTCTTTTTCTGCCGTATTGTTTCTTAGGTCTGCAAGTAATAAATTTATTTTTACATTCATTTCTGTGTAGACCTACTTTGGCTTCAGTCATGCATCAGACATCCCTGTTCTCATTGGCACACTTGAGACTCCTGTTGTTCCATTTTCGAGTATCTCTATTCTCAAGAAATATAGTGAAGAAGATATGGCTTATAAAATGTTCTCACGTGCACACAGCGATGACAATTCGCTTGATTTACTTTTCAGGTAAATTTTCATATATATTATTGGCATATCTGTATAACAATAGCAGTAGCATACACAGTAGTAAATTGCGTGTACACACAGTGAATGCTGAAACTTATTTGTGTGCAATATTTGACAGCAAAAGGACAGAAACTCTACGCATAGACTGGCCAGCATATCCCCATTATCAAGCTCCGGAAGTGTTTGCGCCTATAATTCTTGACGGGAAGCATTTATACTACATCAATTCCTTCGAGAATGCAGCGAGTACTATAGAGACCAGTGCTGTTGCAGCGGAGAACGTTGCACGGGTAATTATCTCAAGGCTATCTGGATTGGATTCAAGCTCACCAGCTATCAAAAAACGTGGTTCGGATGAAGAAAACTTGCATGTTGATTTATGAGAGACCAAAATTGGAGAAACAGCTGTCAGATCAAGAGTAATGGTTCATCAGTTAGTTTCCAAGTTTCCATCTTACTTGAGTGCCTTTACCCATACTAAATATGCCTTCAGAAGCATGACTTTTTTTTTTGACAGTATGGTTTTTAAGATGTATCGACTATGATAATCTGAGTTCTCGATATATATCGTGCGCACATTTAATCTGATCGAGGTGTTGCTTTAACTCTACTATTTGCGGAAACATTAAACATTTATTGCCATTTAGAGGTGAACATGTTGTATATCAAAATATAGATTTGTGTTATCAACTTCATTCGGCTTGAAATTCACGGAGATGTAATAATATAAACCTTGACGGAAAATATGTGAAACGTTATTGGATCCCCATATGGAGTGTTCTATTGCATCTTATATTTCTTATTTCTTTGGTAAATCGTTCCTAATGGGATGTTCATATTGGTGGTTAGTTTTTAACTATTCACTATTCTACCTGCAGGATCGGTTGGAATTTCATAGTTTCTATTGTCATAAGAAGGGAATACCTGTGCTAGAGGTATGCCCCCAGAAGTTGACGTGGAAGAAGTGAAAAGTAATTTAATACCTTAAGCAACACTTTTGCTTGCAAATAGTATTTTCTTATATAGTTAGTCGCCCCTGCTAATATTTCCTACCATTATTATTATTTTTTCTTTTCTCGTTATCTGACATTTCCAATTTTCCCTTTCCACTTCTTTCATACAATAGAGATGCAATGCAATCCCTACAAAAGTTTCATCATCTTAGTTAAAACTCTTTAGGAAACTTGCTCCTTTGGTTGCTTGATGAATATCCAAAAGATATAGATTTAAGTTTAGCTACGTGAGACTCATAGATTGTACCAAGATCAATCGGAGGATTGAGCAGACAATTTTCTTTTGTCACTTTCTTTATAGCGCACCATATACGACCCATGAGAATGCTTGCATGATAATGATATCAGAAATTTTGGGTAATTTTAACTACGTCCTTCATCACCAAGAAAGGCAAGAAACGTAATACTTACAGGTTTTCCACAGGATCCACCTGTTTCAAATACCAGAAATCCACGATTCATACGTACATAGTTGCATCATGCATTCATTACATCTTTTGTAAGAGCTATACATCATTCAATCGCCTACGCCTTTTTATCATTTTACTCGATCATCAACCTCGTCTCCAAATGACAGTTGAGCAAAGTATGGTGCATCTCCAAAATCATGGGCAAGCGATGAGGAAACACCTAAAGCGCAGGCAATCTGGTGAAGCATTTCTCATACTAAAATAAATCAATGGCATAATGGAATACAAAAAGCTTGCCACAATTTGATGAATACAGATCTTACAGAATCATGGATAGTACACCTAAGAAAACAATCTAAGTATACCATTAGGCGTGTTTGTTTCGGTGGAAAGTGATTAAGTTGAGAAGAATGAAACTTGATCATATGCAAATGACATCCCTTTTCATGACCTTTACTTTCTCACTTTCCAACAAACCAAGCAGAGACTGACATTTCAATAGCCATTGGTAAAAACTAGGTCGAGGGGAAAAAAAGAAGTAAAGCATCTATCTTTTCATGTTAGGCATATTTTCATGTTAGATGCACATTTTGGGTACACAATCTATTCTCACGGAAGGATTGGTTGTAGAGGACCATATGAAGATTATACCACTGGGTTCAACTATATGAGACTACTATGAATATAAAAAGACAACAATTACAACCAGCAAAGCATAAGCTTGCATTTCATAGTGCATTGGTATTTGCTCCTGCTCCAGAGATGCCAGGAGCAACAGGTAATTGAAGGTTTTGTTTAGGTTGGTGACTTGCATTCATGTCATCCTTGTGAGAATTCTGCTTTTCTTTTCCATGTGATGGAAGCTTCGCTGGATGCCCATGGACTTCGCTAGGTCTGACTCGGGCTTTCTTTTGATCTTCTTTTTCATTTCAGCAACTACCATTTTGCTCCCATTTCCGGTGGCGGTTCGTGCTGGTAGTCAGTCGAGCCTTGTCATGATGTTTCGATCCTTGGTATCCAACATCACCCAAAGGCAGAGCTGCCTGAGCTGGCTCCGGCATTCTGCCTGGTGATACCATGGGCTGTAACTGACTGGCCAAATCCATAGGCCTCTTCTCCTGTCCACTTTGCACTTGAGCAGTCAGGCTTGGCTCCTCTGTCTTAATTGCCAGGGCCATCTTTTTCCTCTTGATTCTTTCCTCATCGCGAGCCTGATTTGAAAAAAAAATGGAGCACACATGAAACTAATATCGATAATGTGATATTATGAAGCGATCAGTGACTTAGATGTCTCATTTCATATCTGGAGAAACACTCGCAAATTTATATATCGAGATAATGTTACCAGTAGTGAAGAATATCCATGCCTTTTACCTTTTTCTATGCCATGTTCGAACAAGATGAAAAGAATAACTATTGGAAAATAATTCAGATTGTTCCATAAATAAGATAAACAGTGAAACTATAGCAGTTACACAAAGTTGAAAAAAAACTAAGGGCTTGACTTATCGGAAGATTAGCTAGAAATACATTGACTGTATGACAGACTTGTCATAAGCAAAAAAATATTTTGTATTCCCTATTTGTGAGCCTGTTCAGTCATTACAAGGAAAATACAATCAAATCAAATTCAAACAGGAAAATATTGTTGACTCGACATGCACATTGCGTATGACCGACAGAACACAACCTATTATATATATATATATATATATATATATATATATATATATATATATATATATATATATAACATACTGGTGTAATGCCGCTGTATGATCACAGGTTCTCAACAAGCACCTTTTTTGGTATGCACCATGGACAGTGATATTGCATCATGAGCGCACGTCCATCTAAAAAGATTAGTATAAACCTACAAAAGTTAAATGCTGCAGCATGGATATCTGCAGATATGTATATACATGATCTTAATTGTACCAGTATATGCATCCATATAAACGACATAAGTAATAACAAACTAATGAGTTTGTCAAATTACTGGAGTACACAAAGGAATTAAAGAAACCCCATCTAATACCAATATATTGGATACAGCAGTTATAAGCCTCCATAAGAGTTTAATGCTCTACATCTCATCAGCCCAATCTATTCAATAATATCATAGACAATGACTACTTTAAGACAGCTGAAAGATTTGCAAGTACCAACAACCTAATGTACCATCTTGGCATTTCTAGTTTATTTTGGAGTGGTCATGTTGTGTCCGACAGTTGATACAAAACGGACATAGCACAAAAATGTGGATAGCTCCGCTCTTCCTAGACCATAAGGAACTATAGGTAGTCAGGTAGATGCCTCTTTATAATTACTACTCAAGTACCTAGGTAGAAATATTCAGTATAGGATTGAAGTAAATGAAGGAAGGTACACGAGAAGCACACTGGACAAACATAAGCCTCCAACAAAGCTGAAATCCTGTCCATTACTTTGGACTGCTTGACTGACATGAGAGATTTGGAAGTAACTTTCGTAAACACAGGTCTCAGGTTTTATAAAAACAAGGATTACTGGTTTTCAAAACTCAATTTTATGTATTCTGACTTGTCAGCTATGCTAACTTAAAATTCTGACACCAAACAGTATTTTGTTTTTCTTCTTTTTAACTTGTGAAACAGGTATCTAGCTGTCAAGCACTTATTAAAAGAAAAAAAAACCATCATCAGCTTCAAGCCTTCTCCCATGAGAATGCAGTACGGTGTAGAGAATAAGAATGCTCCATAAAAGAAAAGACAGTTTTAAATGACCGGCTGCCGACCGCCTGCCAGCCCTCAATGTTGGTGTCATATTTCCTAGCGAGGTAACTATGAGTATGAGAGGGCCATGACATAGAACCTACAGCCAGTTGGCAAGAATGAGAGGGCCATGACAGAGAACCCAGACCAGTAATCCCAAATCTCCTTGGATCTATGATTCATTACATCAGATTTCACTTTTTTGCATCATAATACATGTATCCTCATGAATTCTCCTCAGTATCATACTCTCATGTTGTTTCCACCTTCAAATTGACTTCTATTCCTCTCCTTTCATAGGTGCCACACAGTAGTAGCTGTGGTACCAATCTGGATATATTGTAGCTTATATCTTTGCTCTTGAATTTCCTCTGGAATTCTCTAATCCTCTTTGTGATGTGCCTTCTGTCCGTGTTAAGAGCCAACTTCAGCATAGATACAACACCCCCCCCCCCCCCCCCCCCCCCAACAATACACACACACACATATAGGCCGAGTAAGAGCACCCAAAGAAGAGATGATCAGCATCTTCTTCACCTTGCACATAGCAGGCATTCTGTATTATATTCATACCATGACTTGCAGCCTCTTCTTGGTGAGTAATCTATTTTGTACCGCTTTGTACAGACAAAACTCATCTTTTTACAATCTCCTTTGAACCATATTTCTTTGTACCACACAACCTCTGGGTATGGTGTTCTAACTGCCTCATAACCCAGTCTGATGGTTAGCTCTTCACTGCTGTTGTTCCAGATCCAGAAGTCTTCTTTCCTATCTGTGCGGATGGGGATACTTCAGATAATGGTACTGCTGCTATAAGTGGCATGCAGCAATTCTGGTCTCCACTCTCCATTGATGATGTATTATACTTTCTAATTGCCTCTCAAGAAGTAGAAGCTGCTCCAACCAAGCCTATCTGTGAGCCTACCACCATGGATCCAGGGGTCAAACCAAATACTGGTTTCATGACCATTTACAATACACTTGGACATGTTATTGAGCATCGCTACTCTACCCTTGAGTAACGCCTTGAAAGAAGAAGCATTGTTATCCACTGCCATATCCCAAACACTTCTCTCCTTCATGTATCTATTCTATAAAGCAACAATCAAACAGATGCAAATTTTCACAACAAATTCAAAGTATAAGTAGTAACTGAGCTATATCTACATTACAAGTTACAACTAGAGCACCATTACTATCAAACCATATACAAGCTATGAACCTATACGAAGTAGTAATGGTGCTCTAGTTGTAACTTGATGACGGGAGCGGAAGCGGAAGCGGAGGAACGTGACTGCCTAGAAGAGTCTAAAGTTGGGAGCGTAGTTGGAGTGTGCACTAATAAAAATGTTTATTAATTATTGTTATCAAAACTTATAAATATCTTAATACTTATTAGAATTTATAAAGTTCAGTTCAAAGTTTTACAGGGAGATCATTCGCATGTTGATTTTTTATGATGTCACGGTAAATAATCTTTAGTTTCTTGGTACTTTGATAAATATGTATTAAAAATCTTCTAATTTTCTTCCCAAAATTTATGTCATCTTCTAAAATTCATATTATGGAAAACGCTCATGTCGTCGGAGAAACGCGCTCCCATCGCCGGAGAAACGAGCTCACGTCATCGGGGAAGTGAGCTCCCAACGAGCTCCATAGTAAGAACCACCGAATCGAGGTTCTTACTAAGATTCGTTGACCTTCTAGGAGTTTCTGACTTCTAAGGTTTGAACAAGAAAGTTGAGAAAGATCATATAGGTAAGAAGATGACCTTATGCCGATATACTTGTACTCTTTTGAACAATAAAGTTGAGAAAGATCATATAGGTAAGAAGATGACCTTATGCCGATATACTCGTGCTCTTTTTCTCTCCTTTGATCTGAATATAGCATCTTTGATCCCATAGTTGTCCATGCAACCATTTGGCCACAACTCTGCAAGCTGGAAGGTATAAACATGTTCAGTAAGAAGTTCAAACTGCTTTACTGAAAATTAACTGTAGCCATGTACACAAAAATACAACAATAGCAAAATCTTTATCCCAAATTTCTGGGGTCAGCTGTTTCAATCCTTTTCTTACATTCAGCTCTGTTTAAGGGCCATGTCCTATGTAATTCTAACAAAATCCATATCCTTCTTTAATACTTCAAACCGTGTTCGTCTAGGCCTACCTCTAGTCCCAGCGACTCCATTAACTAATATATTAGTACTCCTCTTTACAGGAGCATCTATTGGTCTACGTTGCACGTGTCCAAACCAGCTAAGCCAATTTCCTCTCATCTTGTCCTCAATTGGCGTCACCTCTAACTTCCCACAGATACACTCATTTCTTATCATATCCTTTGATGTGTTGTCACTCATCCATCTTAGCATTCTCATAGCCATGTACAGAAAAATCCAGGACAATAATTTCAGCAATAGCAGTGTTTGCTAAAAAAGGTTAACAACATTTACTTGACTGACATTTTGACAAAGAAACGGCAAAAATGACAAACCAGTGGAATACTACGAAGTCAAGAAAACCAGCAATCTAGTGAACAGAAAGACCAGCAATCTAGTGAACAGAAAGGAAACAAAAAGGCTATCCACAAAGAAGAATGTTATCTATCCATCTAGAATTGTGCACACAAACAAAACTTATTTTGTAAAAGCTTCATGGTTTAAAACTAACAACAAAAACAATTAACAAGAAATCAGTTATCCACTGAATATTAAACAAAAAGAATTTGCAGAACGATGCCTAAAACATTAGTATGGAATTTGATTTACCTCTACATAGAGCTTCCTGCTCTGAGGGCCCTTGTCTTCATCCATTCCCTGGAACGATAAAGTCAAGACGATGATATTAAACATCAAAATCATCTATTCCACAGGTAAAAACAGAATGAAGAAGTCAAAAGATAGAGACAAGATAGATTCACTTTAACTCACTGGACAAGATCCTTCTTGATGTAACAAAAGATATTATACATGAAATAGTCATATACTAATAGAAAGGCCATCCCAGTGCCACAAGGCTCCCATCCCACTTACCCAAGGTCTGGGAAGGGTCAAGATGTATGCTGGGAAGGGTCAAGATGTATGCAGCATTACACCCATATATTGAGAGGTTGTTTCCGTGACTTGAACCTGCATCCTCCAGGATGCAAGCAGCAAGTCATATACTAATATAATCCATGTAAATCCGTCCTATCCATAGACCAAATGTTTAAAACCTAACACCAAATGTTGTTGTTTTCTTAGAAAATTAGCATTCTTTTTCTCATACACAATCTGCTTCTACCTTCTCATTCCCCCTACTCCATAATAATAACTATAGATAGTAGGTAATCTGGCAACAAAATTTATCAATAGGAAGACTTTCCTAACTCGCACCTCAACATATAAATCATAGAGATCGCAAATCTTGTCTTCTAATGCAGTATCCATATTGTATCTTCTTACAGTTTTCTTTTCCTCGCTACCATTAGCTTCCTGAAAATCATCAGCAAACCATCCTGTTGCTCAGCCACCTGTTCAAGTAAGAAACAAGTAGGAGATGAATGTGCAATAGCCACAATACATTCATATATTCTAAACAATGCATCAAAAGAACATCAGAATAATAAGTTGAGCATGATGTACTTTAACTCTGAAATAAACACCATTTGCTATAATCATCCGACAGTATGTATTTTACACTAAATAAAAAAATTATGCTTTCTACAACTTTTCTTAAGGTACTTATTCACAGAACCATCAAGTCAACATAATTCTCACCTTGGACTTCAAGAGTGACACACGTGTTCGTATCATCTCATTGACTTCTTGTTTTATTTGTTGAAATTTATCAGCTTTCTGTTGTTTTGTTGATAGACCTGATTCAACCATGCCTCTCATATTTCTCTGTACCAGATAAGAGTAGTTAGTACATTAATTCCTGGAATTTTCAAAGTTCATCAACAAGTAAGATCTTACCAAAATGAATAAGAAGAAAGTTACTGCAAAGTTCCAAAAGCAAGATCAGTCTATCAGTTAGTACCATTACATTAATAGCTTTGACACATAGAGAAGCTAATTTTAATACTTTTCAGAACTGACTTGACATTCAATCAATATAGTTTAACATCCTTCCTTAACCGTTCCTAAGAGAAAATGGTCCAGAAGTACTAAAATTCTTGTGAAACAACAACAAAGTGAAGGAGAATGATTCAGTACGAAACTGCACATTAGATTCAAATGATGATGGATATGTGTACTGCTGCAGCAGGCTCAAAACTTAAAACCACAATCCTGGTATGCCATCCAGTGTTCTGAATGGCGGCCGCCTAGGCGGTAGGCGGTCTCTCTCCGCACCGCTTTTCGGTAGGCGGTGGAGTAAGCAGCCAACGGAGATTGGCGGCATATGCGGAGGTGAGACGGCGTAGGCGAGCGCCTAGGCGGAGCAATACCTAAATAAATATTTTGGCCAAAAAGGTTTTGTAAGCATTATGGGCCTATGGTTCACTTTTACAAAACTAAAACTTTATAAATCTTCGTTGTACAACTTAGTTATGCATGGAATACCATTAAAATATGCATATTGTGCAAAAAAATTGGTAAAATAGTAAAATATGTCCAAAATGTATCGACTGCCTAGGCGGTAGGCAGACTCTCTCCGCCGCACACCCGCCTACCGCCGTTTAGAACCTTGATGCCATCTTAGTACATAAATATAACTTGCATGTAATCTAAATTATCATCAACAAACAATGTTTAAATCTTGCCTTTGATTCAGTTTTGCAAACTTCTTGAGTTCTGCATCCCACAATTTCCATCATTTGGGCTTAGACAAAAAATATCTATAAAAATAAATGAATACAGATTTGTGTTGGCCATATCGGACTGAAACTAAACTGAATGATCTAAACCTTCAAGATAAAAATGTACTGGCTGATAACCTCCGGTATCAGAACTCCAGTCAGTTTCGGGTCTTTTTTCTTACAAAATTACTGAATATGAAAACATGCCCTAATGGTAATAAACTTTCCAGAAACTTCCCCTCATTTTTGCAAAAACTAACCAAAACTTCCAGAATTGGCCAAAATTTTGACAAAACTAGCAGACATGTATAGTTGATTATCTTTTACATTTTCTCATGCTTCAGAAACTTCGTCAAGCCTATATGGTAAGTTGCTTATTTATTAATCAATTAACATATTATAATTTCAAAAAATATTTGATTATTAATTGAAACTAGCAGTACAGAACATAAATAAATCATATAGTTGTAAGCAACTTCAACCTTACGTTTTATTTATTCTGATGTGACAACCCTAGATATTCCAGTGTACACATCTAAAATTGCTAAACTGTCAATATCAATACTCATGTGGAGGATACATTACTCTACACCAAAACTAACACCATATTTTAACCTTGGCTTGGAGTTAAAATTTGGCAATTTTGAAAAATGAGAAACTTTTCAAAATCTTATAAGCTTTAGATGTAAATGTACTTTAAGCAAAATTTACGAAATCTGGTGTTATTACAATAAAATATTCCTTAGCATTATAAACTAAACTGTAATATAGTAATTTGTTTTCTTGTTTTGCTTTTCCAGTAATGCAGTACACAAGATGACATACTATTTACATTATTATTTTATTTTATATGAAATGACATGACTATAGTTCATCATAAGACCCATACTTGACCTGATTTGGACCCAATTTTAAGTCCATGGACCAAACTCGGATCACTAGTAGACCCGAAAAGGACTCAAATACACAAATGAATGTGATATACAACAAATAGGGTTTAAGGTCATCAGCAGGTCATATCCATGTCATATTGAAACAATCTAACTCAAAAATCAGTGAAATCACACGATCCTACTAACCCTATTAACTGATAGGATATGAGTCTAGTCTTGCACGTATCCAACAAAACCTACACTGTGCACAACAATGTTTGGGAGATTTCAATCTTATGACAAGTCTAAATCCCATTCGAACACAACTAGATCCCATCCAAATTGTCAAAAGAACTCCAAAATTCAACTAGAATTTATTGGAAGCTTTTGGCTCCAGGTTTTGGACATCAGACTCAGGAAGTGGCTAGATTGGCTTAGGTCTAATGGCAGACATATCTCCGCAAATTTAGCACAGGTCAACTCTTAAGTCAGTGCAGCCAACTACAGAGTCAACTGATGCATCAGCTGGCTAAACCCAACACAGCTTTTAGTTTTAGCTGAGTGTCAACTTCAAGTTCTCCATGAAATTTTTTGGATAGCTTTTGGAAGATACTTTGGACTAGGTTTCCATGAAATATCGGACACTTGTAAACGGATGTGTTTCTTAGGTCTTCAGAGATATGGGATTGACAGGATTTGTTTCAGGGTATAGCCAATTAGGTTAGTGGTTATAACATAGGAGTTCTTGGATGAGAAGAGAAAGTTACAAGAGAACTATGGAATTTCTTTGGTAGCTCTCAAATTGAACGTGTTAGAACTAGAATATAAGAATGATTTGGAAAAATCCAAATCAAGCAATAACTTCCATTAGGCTCAAGGCCACTATACATAGGAAGGCCAAAACGGCAGGCTAGCTACACTATATAATGTTACTGCACTGGTCTTAACAGTAGGGATTTTTGGGTTGAGTGCTTGTGAGCATTTTGAGATAGTAATCTTTATTTATGAGTATATATTATATAGTTGATTTCTGAGATTCTGTTACATCTACTACAACTTTGTGTATTATCAGGCATAAGATCCATACTATATGTGTATTCATGCAGGAATGAAGAGTGAAGGGGTAATCGAGACGATAATGGAAAATATGGTCAAGATCTTTCTGGAAAGCCTTCACAGTCGACAGTGGCGATTAGGGGCAAGGCGAGGAAGAGAAGGAAAAAGAGATAACATGGCACTGCAATGATAATATTAATGCGAAGAAGCTTCCCTTTCTCGTGATCAAAATTTATCATATTCTTATGTTGCATATTTTGAAAGTTTTTGTTGATTCTGATTCTCGCTTCTGTTGATAAAGAAAACAGAGTTCTGTGATGGGCTTTGGTGATATAGGGTAGCCTCTGGAGACTATTTCAGATCTCCGATAATTCAAAGTTATCATGTTTGGTTGAATTAGTCTACATAGAGATGAGTACATGGGGTTGAGATTTTTGGTGTGTGGATTGCTAATAAATGTCCAAGAAGTGGTTGTCTCAGCAAAGGAGGGATCTCAAATATTATAATATTGTGATCCTGGAGGTACAATCCAACCCTGGTGAAGGTTTATGCAGTATTAAGAAGTTCCAAGCTCTAACGTTGGTGCTCTAAGATTTTCCAAGAGTTGGTGATATTTGATTCTATGAATTTGACGACGGATTTAGAGTTAACATGAAGATTGTTGGCTAATTCTAAATTTAGATTATAAATTTTCTGAGTGTTGGAATGCCCAGGCAGACTTGGGCTTTATAGACGACAGAGTCGTCTATATTCAGCTCCAATCGTCTGTATAATGGGCTAGTGCCTCAGCTAAGTCAAAACTGAGACAGCTTCAGGTTGAGTGCAAAAAAAAAAAATTTCAAAAACATGGTGCAACTATTCTTAGGAATGTTACTCCAATGACTGTATCATGGTTTTTAATATGGCTAATCGATTAAGTTTAACAATATGATATCACTAGTATTCATGCAATAACTATATTGTTGATACTTAAATTTAGCACTGTCATAAGTTCATTAAATATATCATACTGCTTTGTACGTCTAATATGTATTTACAGACAAGCAATCAGAAAGATCAAACCAGGACACATGCAATAAAAAAAAAAATCATGATGGACCAAAGATGGCGTTATAGCAGAAGATTTCTCTGAACCGTCCAACGACATCTTCAGGACCTCGCACTCGGGGGTTCCACTGAAAACCGGGCTGTTATCTTTGGCCAACTGTCCGTCAAGAAAAAAGACGTCATCAAAGTTCTTTTAGTTTTTATATTTTGTTCTGTATTTTATCTTTATTTTATAGGACCAAATGTGCATTGGGTCGTATTGGCACTAGGAAGCTTAAACCAAAGCCCAAATAAACATCCTAGTCCACCAAACCAAACTGGCCAAAACCCACATAACCAATAGACCGAACTCGGGCCGAGTCATGCCCAAACTCTGCCTGAACTGAGTCAGGGTAAAACTAGAATACCTAGTCAACCTCTCCTTCCTGAAGACCAGGCTCTAACGTTTAGATTTATGAACATTAGGGGGACCGAACTCTGCCAGAACTCGGTCCATAGTAAACATATAAATAGGCAATAAATTTTCCATTTTTACTCATTCATTCACCAATTCTTTCAATCTTCACTTGCCTATCTAGCTGAGCTGTAAACCTTCTCCATTCCCAAGATCAACTCCCAGCCTTCTACTGGCAACGTGGTTCCAATTTTAGAAGTCTGTTCGAGTTGTAAAGCTTATGTTGTCTTTATACGTTCTTTGAAATCGACAAGCTCTTCGAATCAAAAGCTTGTGGTTGTTGAAGTCGACAAGCCTTCGAATCAAAGCTTGTGGTTTTAAGAAGTCGACGTGCCCTTCGGATCAAAGCACGTGGTATAACTGCTATTTCAATAGTAGATTAACATCGAACTAGAGTTCTGGAGACTGGACTAGTCCTCTCAGAGAGAAACCAGTATATACCTCGATGTTTGCGTTTGAACTTCTTAATTTACGCATTTATTTATTAGTAGTTGGATAGTGTATGCCTATATCTGTTTCCTTACCGCCATAAATTTTAATTTGGTAATTATTATTTCCGCTGCACACACGCACTTTATTCAACACCCCACACTCCCTCTAGAGATGCTCAACGTTCCTACAAGGGATTCTGCTTAGTTTTCAAGCAGTATTGGAAGGTTGAGATGCCTTGCTTAAAGCTATGAAAGTATTTGTTGGTCAGGATTTGTTTTAGGGTTTAATTTATGGATTACATATATAGGAGTCTTCAGCATGAGAAATATATAAGTTTCTTTGAGAGATTTGAGGGTGTAAGGGCTTAGGTTTCTTCACAAGGACTACGAGACTGGAAATTTCATTCAAGTATCTACCTCTGATAGTTAGTTTCCAAGCAATGTTGGACAGTTAACAACTTGAGATGTCTCCCTTAGAGGATGTTTGGATGCTTGAAACTGGACTAGGAAGTGGGTGGAGGTGGATAGGAGTTCGTCACTTCGGCTGTTTGGCTCGATTAAGAAGTGGAGACATGAACTATAGGTCATCGTTACCTCTAGTTTTTGTCGGTTGCAACTCATGGCTAAATGGCTCAACCAACATCCAATTTTTTGAAGGATGTGGGTTGGAAATTGACTGTTGTCAACTCAACCCTCATCAACATCGACACTAGTGATGACTCTGAAGAAGAAAAGAAGACATGAGAGGAGGAAGTAGGTGTAGGCGTGGCAGAGGGCGGCGAGGACGCGGGGTGAGTGGAGGGCGAGGGAGCACTCGATGGCGACGACTTTATGATCGATAGGGCGGATGGTGCGCTCGACGTAGTCGCGCGGGAGGAGCTTAGGCAGGCAGCTTGTTAGCACCAAAAGAAAATTTTCATAAAGAATAAAAGAGGAGAGAGAGACATCTATCCAAACTATATAATACTTAAAATAATATTTTGTAAACTATATAATACTTAAGTTAGTAAATAATTAGTTAATAAATAAAGTAATTAATAATACTTAAGTTAATTACT
Organism: Iris pallida; assembly: GCA_029216955.1. Taxonomy (NCBI): domain Eukaryota; kingdom Viridiplantae; phylum Streptophyta; class Magnoliopsida; order Asparagales; family Iridaceae; genus Iris; species Iris pallida. Next base: position 1,380,479 of record JANAVB010040220.1, on the reverse strand, counting down.
TAATAAAAAAAAGTAATCAATTATTAATTATGTTAGATAATTAATTATTATAATCCACTTTCTCACCTTCATAGACATCTAAGTATGAAACTGTGAATTTGTCCACTTTTATTTAATTATTATAATCCACTTTCTCACCTTCATAGACATCTAAGTATACAAGTGTAAATTTGTCCACTTTTAAGTTACAAAATATCATCTGTCCAACCATTGAAAGTAGTTCCAACAGACAAAAACCAGTGTTCTAAATGGCGGCCGCCTAGGCGGTAGGTGGTCTCTCTCTGTACCGCTTTTCGGTATGCGGTAGAGTAGGCGAGCAATAGAGGTTGGCGGCATAGGCGGAGGTGAGACGTCGTAGGCAGGCGCCTAGGCGAAGCAATACCTAACAAGATACTTTGGCCAAAAAGATTTTGTAAACATTATGGGCTTATGGCTCACTTTTACAAAACTGAAACTTTATAAATCTTCGTTCTACAACTTAGTTATGCATGGAACACCCTTAAAAATATGCATATTATGCAAAAAAAATAGTGATAAAATAGTTAAAAAAATGTTCAAAATATATCGACCGCCTAGGAGGCCAAGGCGGTAGGCGGACTCTCTACGCCGTGCACCTGCCTACCGTCGTTTAGAACCTTGACAAAAACTATGATGAAACTCAAAATCATAATTTTACCAGACAATAAGTCACTTTCATGCTTCATGCTAGTTACACCGATCCAGAGTCCCTTAAGGCAGAAAGTATTTGATGTCTAGTATTTGTTCTATCGTTTAGCTTATGGTATATATATATATATATATATATATATATATATATATATATATATATATAGGTCCTTGGCGTGACAAGTTACAAGAGAATGTAGAGGTTTCTTCGAGATATTTGAAGATACAAGGTTTGGGGTTTATTGAGTGTGACAACAATTACTCGAGATAGGAAATTTCATTCGAGTATCTAGTTGACAAGGTTGTAAAAATCGCTAGTCGACCGCTAGTCGGTTTGCGGGGACTAAGGATTAATCGGGGACTAGTCGGATTAATCGTTTGAGTTTTTTAATATATATATATATATATATATATATATATATATATATATATATATATATATGCAATATGCCAATACACACACACGTGTGTGTGTGTGAGAGAGAGAGAGAGAGAGAGAGAGAGAGAGAGAGAGAGAAAATGTCATATGTAAGTGCAAATTAGTATTTAGTTTTATGATTAAACCCAAATTTTTTAACAACCCAAAGAAAAGCCCAAGTTAGACTTATAAAGGGTCTATTCTCAAGAAAGGCTATAGAACCTCTCCAATACTCAAGAAAGAGCTATATGAGGGGAAAAAAATTATTACTCTTCCCCAAATCCAAGTCAGACAAATCAAGTCAGTAAGAGATAAAGCAGCATTGAGAGAATCAAGGGAGAGGAGAGAAAAATACATGAGGAAAAAAGATTCTTACTCTTCCCAAATCCAAGTTAGACAAATCAAGTCAGTGAGAGAGAAAAGCAGCATTGAGATAATCAAAGGGAGGGGAGAGAAAAAGTCACAAGAGGAAAAAAAATTTACTCTTTCCCAAACCCATCAATGAAGAGAGAACCTCGCCAATACTCAAGAAAGAGCTATAGAAGCATGCATAAGAAATCAAGAAGGAAGAAGGAACTCACCTGTGTCAGAAGAGGAGACTTGGCGGTCCGGCTCCGGATGTCAGCGGCGGCGGCTGTCGGCGGAGATCGGTGGTATGTAGTTTTTTTTTTTTTGAATTTATCCTCCTCTTTTTCCATAGCCGCCTGGTCGGCCAGCTAGGGACCGCCTAATCGGCCGATTAAGAAAATTCGGCCATCTTTTCCCGACTAACGAATCCACCAATATTTCGGCCGACTAGGGGTCAAATCGAGTCGGTCGGGTCCGACCACCGACTAGTAGCCGCCTAGTCGGCCGACTAGGACGATTTCTGCAACACTGCTAGTTGATTGCTGAATTTGTACAATGTCCACTTAAATAATTTATCCTTATTCTTGTATGAAGCCACAACACAAACTTTGGAGGCTTTAGAACCTACCGAACCTACCAACGAGAGTATGTTAAATCAAATCTAACCTGATCCTTTTTCATACCGTTAAGTATCCCGCCTGGGGAGTACGTTCGCAAGAATGAAACTCAAAGGAATTGACGGGAGCCCGCACAAGCGGTGGAGCATGTGGTTTAATTCGATGCAAAGCGAAGAACCTTACCAGGGCTTGACATGCCGTGAATCCTCTTGAAAGAGAGGGGTGCCTTCGGGAACGCGGACACAGGTGGTGCATGGCTGTCGTCAGCTCGTGCCGTAAGGTGTTGGCCGGGCCAAGTCAGTGAGGGGACCCTGTCGGGCTCCTTCCCCCCCAAAAAAACAAACTGTACGTGGGAGTTTCCCTTCATACGGCTCGAATCATTCTCAGATGCCTCGAGAGGCATCCTTTCCTTAATTCGGGGGTGGTTCACACGCGCGCAAACGAGCACCGGCCGCAACAGCAAGGAACTATGACCAATAGAGTCAGACACAGAGCGTCATAATTTTCTTGTGATGGTTGAGGAGTTTCTTTATCTGAGGGTGCGGGACGCTCGCGGAGTCCGTGCCTTCCGTACCACCACAGGTCGTTCTTGGGCGGATCCCGCTCCTAAACATAAGATCTTAGTCCGAATGCCTAAGGGTGAAAGACTCTTCTGACCACATGTCTGTCTCCAAACTTGGTGACTTTCGATCCATTCCCGAAGGTGTTTTAAATTACCGGAAAGCTTAAAGAAGACGCTTCCAGCAAACAAAGGACAACAATAGCACAGTCCCCGCTCAAGCTGATAGAAGAATCTCCACGCCGGCAGCGCCCGTATGGAGCGAAGAATTCTTTCCGCATGCCAGCCTAAGGACAGAGCGGTCGACGAGAGCCGTCATATAACCGATTGTCATGTCGGGTCCGTCGCTCCTTTTCTAATCAGCCGTACAGACCTTACCCTGCCCGAAGGAAGGCCCATTTGAAACGTTCAGTACGCACTGTGGGATCAGAAATGTGGTCAATATCACGAAGAATAATGAAAGACCGTCTATACCCATATACAAATGGATGTTTTTATAAGGAAGCCGTCGAAGGCTTTCCACAAATTGAGATTTGGCCGTAGAATGATTGAATTGTATCCGAGGAACAGGGGGATACAAAAAAGTAATAAGAGAAGCCCACAGACCAATCAATCGTATCGGTCGTATTCTTGAATTTGGAATGAAAAGAGTAATGCTTCCTAGCACGGGACACGGAATAGGACCACTTAGATCGGAATAGCATTCACAGAAATGTTTTAACATAGAGTAGAATCGAACATGAAAAAGATGAGTTGACAACAGTCAAAAGATGGGGCGCCGAATGACTAATCAATAGGGGTCTGTCTTTCTGTGCAAGTCAGCTAAACACCGTAATTGATGAGTGGGTAGGTGGGTTAGGTGCACCTCTCGCCCAGTGGGAAGTCATGAGGCTAGTCCCCCCCCCTGAATGAAGAAGTAGTGTTATACACAAAGACATTTATAAACCTAAACAGAGAAGATACAAAGAGGGGGTTCAAGGATGGTAACTCGCACACTGTTTTGTTGCCCTCAAGGCTCCCTTAAGGCAATAGCCATTGATAGATGTGATTGTGTCTGTCATTTTAAGTCCCTTGCAGATGATCTTCATTTCTTGGAGTAGATCCCAATTGCTTTGCTCCGTGGGTTTCACAACTTAGGAACAAGATACCTTTAGTTACAAGAGGTACATGATAATTGCTGACTTCAAACATAATGACCCCGCAATTTGATTCCACTGGAATTATGAGTCTACATCAACAATTTCTTCACTCTCTTTTAAAATTCATTTTTTTCCCTTTCATTTCCCTTTCCATTGTTCAGTTCCAGAGTTTTAGGTACAATTTCAGCCGTTATGCTAAATTTGGCCCACAAACTATTACTTTCCAGACCCTTTTCGGCTGATTTCTCAAACCATGCATATAGGTGACCAAGAGTTGAATATTTCAGTGAATGGACCAAGGATCTGCATGCAACAAACAATTTCAGCAACGTTCACTTCTTTTCAGGGAGGAACATCATGTGCTACAGCCTAAAAATACATTTTCCTCTTTGTCAATACATAATATATGGCATAATTATATCTTCCTTGGTGTATCAAGAGAATATGATAACAATGACTACACCACCAACAACAAGAACGAGACTTTATCAGAAGTTTTGAGATAGGCCGGCTATTTGAATCATTTTCTTCCATTCAGCTCTGTTGCAAAGTTAAGGGCCATGTCTTCTGTAACATTGATGAAGTTACATCCTTTTCTATAACCTCATCCAAGTCTTTTAGGCCTACACCTCTCGTTCACAGCTACTTAGGCTAATATCGTACCACTCCTCCTAGCGGTTGCATCTAGAGGTCTACATTGCACATGTACAAACCACCTAAGACAATTTTCTCGCATCTTATCCTTCATTGTTGCCACCTCCAACTTCCAAGTAGTACAACATTTCTTCTCTCTCTCAATGTATTTCTACTCATACTTCGTAGCATTCTCGTTTCAGCTATCCTTATTTTTTGGACATTGTTTTTTAATTGCTCAACGGTCTGATCCATGAAGATATGATATATCGAGTCTTATTGGAAAAAAAATCAACTATATATAGGACTTTATTCAACATAAATCAGCAACTATGACAATCTCAAGGTTGTAAAAGTCATTAGGCGCTAGTCGGATGGACACAGGGCGCCTAGCCCGCCGTCTAGTTCTAGGCGGTCACAAAAAAAATGCTGAAAATTGTAGCAATTAAACCCAAAACCTGCATAGTCGGACAGACGCCTAGGCAGGCATCAGGCGGGAACTGGGCACCTAGGCGCCACCTAGAGCCGTTTTTTAGAACACCGAACAATCTAAATCTGAGCAATTTAATCATGGTCCATTGTTTTTGGCTAATTTGCACTTAAACACCATCAACTATCTAGTTTTTGCAACTTGCTACCAGATACTATTTTTATTAGCGAGTTGCTAGCATGAACTATTGGAAACGGGCAAGTGATTTGCAAATGATAATCTTAGACAACTTTGCCCCTGAGTTAAAACAAAACATATTGTTCAACCCCTCATCCAGGGGGGGTGCTGGTTATCAACGAGTTCTCAGTGGAAAGGCGGGGCAAAGTTCTCCACTCTCACCGACGGAAGTCTTTGCAAAACCTTTCATAATCATTGTCATGCCCGATGGCCAGCCTCCTGCATATACTAGTGCTGCCATTATCATCTATTAGACTGAGATGAATTTAAAGGCACAATTCTTACAATTATGGCATGATTGCTTAAAAAATGGAACAAGATCGAGAGCAAATTCAAAGAAAAAGAATGGAATTTGTAGTTCTTGAGAAGGAAAGAATATAGTAGTTATAAAGGGAATCAGGAGATTTTCCATATTAGTCTCTTTTTGAATTGCATTCAACTATCAAGTATCAACTACAGCTTAGGATGGATGCTGCAGAACATGTCCTTATATGGATGCTGAAGCTTTTATCAAATTGTTAATTCACCCTTTTACCTCTACCTATGCCCCGTCCTTTAACTTGCTGAGAATGATACTTTTAGTTTGTTGCCACATTCATGACTTATGCACCCAAAGTGTATGTCAAATGTTCTTGTCCACTGAATGTGCAGTAAAGATGACAAGGTCGAGTGGAGATACTCATTTTCGCCTTCCCTCCATCCTGCATAGCCGCTGCAACAGATGCTCACGCATGCCGGCAGCGCTGCTGCGCAGGCACGTGGCTGCAATGTGAGGAGGAGGAATAGGTTAGAGGGAGCACCCAGGAGTTAGCGGGTTGTATTTTTGATAGGTTGAGGAATGAGATGGGTAAAATGGACATTTTGTGTTTTTGTTTGACGGTGTGATGATATCAAACCCCAAAAAATAGTTCATGATATTTAAGTGCTAAAAAAATAGTTTATGGTAGCAAGCTGCAAAATGTTGATAGTTGACAGTATTTAAGTGCAAATTAGCCTTGTTTTTAAAGTTAACTTCGACATCTATATGTAACCTATTTTCCCAGTTTCTCACTTTTACATAAATGCCTCAAAAGGGAGAACCTGGTTAAAGTCTATGTTGGAAGTTACATAAACCAATCAAGTATATCATGTTCTTCGACAGGTTGTAGATATGACATGTTATGTTGTAGATATCACTTACTCGTAAAAGAAAAAAGAACAAGAACACGAACAAGACAGCTCCAATTATTGACACAAAGAGAGGAAGGTCAGGTGCATCTTACAGAGTAAAATATGATTCTTTCTAATAATTGAAATTATAAAATACTCAAACTCGCTGCAAATATATGTGCTGGGAAACATAGCAAACATCATCGAAATACAATTTTTTTAGAGATAAAAAATTAAGCTAGTTTAGAGATGCAACTTACTGCAAACATAAGGCTCATTGTAAATTAAAACAATACGATCAAACAACACACAGGACTCTGTTGTACAAGTACTCATAATAAAAAGTAGAGTAAAACACAAGTTTTAGCTTTTTCGAGTTTACCTTCAATGTCTTACGCTGTACTAAGTGGCCAACAATACCCATAAGACGATCAATTAAGTCATCTTCTGTAATTTTATTTTGGCTTGCCTGCATAAGCAATGAGATATTTCTGGTGATATGAGAATAATATGAAGTTTATAGATGTTGCTGCATATAAGTGCTAAATCAATAAAACAGGAGAAAGCATTTGTGAAGAAAGTCCATGAAATTCGATAAAGGTGCACATAAAACCAAATATATTCCAGAGATAGTGCCACATAAGATGAAGGTGTAGGCCTAACTGTTCCATACCGCCGACAACATCAAGATTTATGGAAACATAAATATCCTTGAAAGCCAAAGAGATTTATACCAAATAATAGAAGATATACTACTAGAAGTTTAGAAGATAATGATAGAATCATATACAAGAGAATGTATTGGTTGTCAATATTCAGCTTGCCACACGGCATACAACAGGAAGTCCCGGCACGCAATTATTAGAGCATACTTTCTTTATTGCTCAGGGAGGAAACTCAAAATCACCTCTTAGAAGCCAGGAGCGGGAGCGGGGACGGGAGCGGGGACGGGAGCGGAGGAACGTGACTATTTAGAAGAGTCTAAAGTTGGGAGCGTGGTTGGAGTGTGCACTAATAAAAAAATATGTTTATTAATTATTGTTATCGAAACTTATAAATATCTTAATATTTGTTAGAAATTATAAAGTTCGGTTCAAAGTTACAGAGAGATCATTCACATGTTGAATTTTTATGATGTCAAGGTAAATAATCTTTAGTTTCTTGGTACTTTGATAAACATGTATTAAAAATCTTCTAATTTTCTTCCCAAAATTTATGTTATCTTCTAAAATTATGATCATATTATAGAAAACGCTCATGTCGTCGGAGAAACGCGCTCCCATCGCCGAAGAAACGAGCTCCCATCATTGGGGAAGCGAGCTCCCAACGAGCTCCATAGTAAGAACTGCTGAATCGAGGTTCTTACTAAGATTCGTTGACCTTTTATGAGTTTCTGGCATCTAAGATTCACCTCCACGGCTTCTCATCAAACATATACCATTGTCAAAGCTTTAAGGATAATACGAAGAAATAAAAGCCCATCTTAAGATCTACTGCGAAGTTGATCTATTGTTGACATCAGTGGTGCTGCAGCTAATCGTATCAACAGATGCCGTCCTTCAGTAAGAAACTACCAGGCTTCAATGCCTAATGCATAATCATAGTATGAAGGACGGGTTATATTCCTATTCTGAAAAATCTAGTTTATTAACTAAAGCTCAGGCAATGAGAAAAGTAAACTTGTCGAGGCATCCAAAGATGACCAATTCAGGAAACTAATAAACGAAATATAGGAAGATATTGAGGTTAATCAGCGAAGTACCGATAGTCTAGCAACTTTTGCGAGCTTCTCCTTTACTTCTTGAGGTAGCCTCCTCTTTACTCCTTGAGAAGAAGTATCTTCTTCTTGAACGTCAGGCCTTGGTGGTCTACCTGTGGAAGGAGATCGTCATTAGAACTAATGAAGTGTAGTTTTTCCCAGATCCAAACACAACCTAGTAAAGATAACTGTGTGAACAACACCATTCACAAACTTACATAATGCAACAATCTGCTCCAAATCATGAATGGCTCGTTCTAGTGTGGTTCCTTTAGGTCTCACAGCAGAACCTTCCTTTACCCGCATGGATAACGGTTGCTGCAAAAATCTCAAAAAATTTGTAACCCATGAAACATGATCATGCTACATATATGAAAAATGCTATATATATATATATATATATATATATATATATATATATATATATATATATATATATATATCGACAGTTTGGGATAGGAGTTTCGAAAGCCAATATATAATAAGAAATTATTAAGAAACAAAAAATAATTATATATTTAGACATACATTTATGTACTTTTTTGGTCATTTCCCGTTAGTTTTAATGAAATAATATGCAACATTGCTAAATTATTCACCAACAACTGACATTCATACTGTTACTTATTTTACTTGCTTTTAGACAAAGTACCCCCACAATAGACAGTTTTGAGTGGAATAATATTAAGAAATATGAACATTGTGAATTATAGCATAAAACTTTGACAAATAGTAAAATAACGAATCCTATTGACACATTGTAGCATGTGATCTTCAGCATGATCGAATCGCGAATGTTGACATTGTTCTTGTCATATGTATCTCCTTTTTTTTTAAGTTCTCTTTGCTGATTTGAACAGGAAAAAGAACCACAATTTCGGTTTCAGCCATTTTCCGTGAGGGATAGTATCGGATCGTACATGCCAAAAGCGATATGACACAGCCACATATCAGTATAGGCGGATACTGCAAACCTTAATATCAGGAACTAGAAGAAATATGTATCAACAGTGAGTCAACAGAGATCACACTTAAAAATCATCTACCTTCTCCCTTTATTTGCTAACTTCACTAAGGATGCAAGCTAAGTACATCAGTTACATCATAAATTGGCATGTCAACTCGCAACTAATATAACATCACGCTTTCAACAATACTGCAGATAAAATTAAAATATCAAGAGGGTTTGCTAACGAATCAATTATGTCTCATGCATAAAACATCTAGAATATTAACATAGTGACAATGTCCATGTAGGATATACAGATATACAGATGTGTACTAGCATATTCATATTGGATCTGCATTTGAATCCTAATATTTTAACTGTATCAAAAATGAGGTGGATCTCCATAAGTACATGCCTATCCAAGCCTGCTATGAATGAAGGTTTTAAGTACTGGCCAAAACCAGTATTGAACCCGTAGCAACTAACAAAACTGACCCATTCAAACCCACCACCCCCAGCTGCACAACCCCCCAAAACTGATGACACTAATACTCATATTATCATAGGAAGGGCCAGAAATTGATATTGTCAACCTTGCTACGGATAAGTTAATTATGGACACAAAACCTATTCAGTTGGATAAAACCTGAGGACCACAGTCAAGACCAGAGACTTGTTCTTAATTGGAGGATCCTCCATTATTAGAGCTTTGCTCTACTAAGTCTGCCAATCTGCTTCAGTTCTACTTTATCCACCGAGTATAAGATCATCCAAGAAAACTATTATTTGTTTCTAACAATAGGATACATCATGACCATATTATAACATGGGTCTGACTTGAGATTTTGAAGTTTTGAGTGTTTATTATGGTACATCAGGTTTATTTATTTATGGACATGATTTAGTAGTATTTGGTGTTATTTTGGATTAGTTAATATTTGGCATTTAGATTAGGATTTCTTTCTTGGAGACCAAGTTTATGTTCTGTATAAAACTGTACTCCATATCTTAGTTTTAGTTAGTTTTATTTATGATTGTGTCAGATGCCTACTTAGATGAGATACTTGTTCTTCTTCATTACTGAGCAAACTTCCACAAACCCCCATATTTCTTCTCCATTCCATAACCTAAACCTAAACCAAAAAACCCAATTACACAAATGCCTAATTTCGTATTAGTCGTCGACCAGCCACCTTCACCTATCTATTCAGGTTAAAATCTACATCGCACGTCTTAAGAAATCGGTCATGTCTTCTGCCAGATAGATCTGTTTTGGATGTGGGACCCCAAGCTGATTTCAAGACCTAGAACTTCCATGTTCAAAGTATTTTCAGATTCTGTTGGTAAGGTCTTTGAATCTACTGTTCTAGTCAGAGACGAGTTTTGAACACAAAGGTGATGTGTGGGGTCTTCCTTGGTCGAGATCCTTGTTAGCAATTCGGCAAACGGAAAAAATTCGGGACGGCAAAAGTACGAGTATAAAAGTGCAAATAAAATATGTTCAAAAATTCGGTCAAATATTCAAAAAATAGAAATATTGAGGTTAGAAACTTCACATTCTTAAATATATTGTCAAATTTGGTTAATTAAACAGGTTTTCAGCACATTTTTTATGCCAATTTTTTCAATAATTTATCCAGAACACGTTTTAAACTTCGCATGCATAAAAATTACGTACTGATTTGGATCTGTCAAAAGTACGCAAGTATTATACGTTTATGAAATATACGGAAAAATTCGCGTATAATACGAGTTTTATTCGGGTGATTGCTAACAAGGGTCGAGATTCAAATTGTTCCACAAGCGCGGATTGAATTTGCGACTTTTGGTAACCTAGAACCCTACTTTAATTTCAATTATGAACTCTAAATATTTGTTAGCTTTTGGAATTGGTGGTTATTGCTCTATTACAGACTTCCGTAAATCTGTTCATTTTATCTTGACCCGTCCCATATAGATTTCCCTTAAGATCTTGTCTTGCGTCAATATAATAACTTAAGCACATAAATATGTCTAGTAGACTAGTATAGGTTTCAGGTATCAAGGTTTTAAGCAATGAATGAAACTAATACCGCCAATAGTACCAAAACCGACCGATTAGAAACAAGCAAAATCCCTCGAACATTTGAAACCCAACAAAACTGTTGAAACCAGAAGAATAGGATCTGAAACCGATACCAAAACCAATATTGTGAACCTTGGTATTAACTAGCATATCTCGAACAGTCACTCATGAGAAGGACCTAAACCAACTTACACTACTGCAGTGAATTCATAATTTTGGCATACCTACTTCTATTATAATCTAGAATCTCTTCGCCATAACAGTTTTCAAACTGCAATTATTGTTAATTCAGTTTTGCTCCTCGGATCCGAATAAAATATTTCACTACCAAAAAGGTCTTCCCCATTTACTATTTCACCAAAACTTAAACACTTAAACACCGCTATGAAAAGCCATGCTCTTAATAATGGGAGCATACTAAAGCTTTGCAACCTAAAGACTAACGCTATGAGTAGAGGATACTACCATAATATATAAAGAAATGTCACTCAACATTACATATCCAGCAAAAGGAAACAAACACAAGGTAAAGACAGGTGGCTCCAACCAAGAAAAATAAGCACCCCTCAAGCATCTCCAATACAGAGTGCAGTTTCCAATAAACAATAATGAGATTGTTATAGCTCAAAATTACATAAACCCTAAGACTGGAACAAAGTGAAAAAGGATATTCTAGTGCTCCAGAGAACTTTGGCAATATGCTAAGTGGACCATAAGCATGCCTACTAACAGAGAAAAATATTACAGAGAAGAAGGTAAGGAGGATCCAGTTTCCATATATCGCTAGAAGTTTGCAAGGGAAAGCTGTAACCATTTCAAGTTCAGTACAACCAGAGGTACTAGAAAAATAGTTCTACTTAAGACAATGAGTACTCAACATGCAGTCATAATAGTGTCATAGCTCAATAATAAAGAAATATACCATGCAGAAAATAGAGGAAAGGACAAGCTGAAGAAGACCTGGGTTAGTGATTTATCAGTCCAAATTAATAATGCATTACTTACTATGGCTTGCATAGGATAGGAAATCCCAGCAGAATTTGTATCGGGAGATGCACCGGTTCCATATTTTTCCTTGCGTTGTACTTTAGTTGGTACTCTGGCTTCATTTTCCCCATTCCTTGACTTCCTGGACTGTGATTCAACTTGTAAACTAACACTTCTGTCACGAGATGCCTGGTGCACAGTATCAAACAGTTAATTTCTGCCTATTAATATGGAAGCAAGGTTCCTAGATGGGTTGAGCCTTACCTTATGTTTGTCAAAATTCCTCGATTCCAAGGCTAGTAATGCGACATCTTTTCCTATTCTCAAAGATGAAGGATTCTCCAAATTATTATTAAACTCAGCAGATCGTTTATTGTATGTTCCTGTGGCAGTGTTAATTTTATTTTTCAAAACTTTTCTTTCTTGATAATGTTCACTGAAGTTGGTCTGACTTTTAGTAGGTGTTGATGACTTATTTCCAGTCAAAGGTACACTTCTTGCAGCAGCTTTTATCCGCATATTACCCGTATTAACTGGTTCAGTCATAACTTTCTCATGACTGTTTTCGCTATGAACTTTAGACGGATCTTTTCTTTTCCTTTTCTTCGGTGCCAAGTTCGGTGATGACGTAGATTCTCTGGAGGACAAGAACAAAGAGAAAAAAAAATCAGTAACAGATAGCATTAACGTAATATTTTATTATTGAAGATAACTTCCTAGTAGTATAGGCCACTACACTACTGCAGTAGTTGCTTCACAGAGCTATGGGAATTTCCGAATAAATACTAATTGCAAGAAATTCTGGAATATATATATATATATATATATATATATATATATATATATATATAAAGGCAGCATAAGACATAATTCCCAAACAATCTACACGGCACCAGAAGGAAATCAGACAATAAGGTGTTTCTATTTGGCAAGAACTGATATATATATATATATATATATATATATATATATATATATATATATATATATATATATATATATCAGAAGGAAATCAGATAACAAGTAATTTCTATTTGGCAAGAACTGATAGTATCCAATAAAGTTTACAGTTGTGGCTAAAGTATGGCTAGAAATGTTTGGTGGTTCAACTTCCCCTTTGCATGAGCTCTGCAAACTAATATACACAGCAATTGCTCTTCTTCATGCCATGTGTATCACACGTCCAGCTAGTATACAAAATAGTAATTGAGGAAACATTTGACACTTAAAAGATATTAGCTTATAGAATAGATACTATGGGCTCTTTGGTATAATAATCTCTACCAACTAGTTGACGTATTCCTAGAAGCAACTTCTATGGCAATCTCTCTCATGAAAATATGATAACTAATCATGCCGAAAAATATAAGAAATGAAGCACAGTACAAGCAGAATTCACTTCTTGCCTTCTTACAAGATGAAATTCTTCAAATCATGTTTAACAGAACAATCACTCCAATCCCATCTAACCTATAGACTGAAGTACCTCGAGAGTAATAACTTACAATCTGTACTAAAGGATTTTAATGACTGTACTAATCTCACTCAAATCACCTTAACCTGTTTATAAGTGTTAAATACGAGGTCCCCAGAAGGCTGACTAGTTCAGACGTCAATAGATTCTAATTCTTTCAGTGAAATATAATTCGTTTGATGATCTTTCATAATTAAAAGTTACTATTTTAAGAGAGCACCAATGAAAGAGGTCAAACTAGAGTATTTTCTGTAAAATAATATGATAGGAAAAGTATAGAAAGGACATGATAAGAGAACAGGGAAGCAAGATAGTGAATAGCTAAAACTGATGTTAAGGGTGATGTCGGAATAGTATACTGCACTACAAGGGAGAAAGATACACCAAAACCCATTGTTCTTCAGCCAATATATTGTGAAATATCAGAAGATATATATGTATCCTTCACTGAGTGATGTATCCTTCACCGAATGATGCTGATATTTTCCCAGAATCCCAATATATCAGGGAAATATCACCCTGCAATGGGATTCATCGAAAATTATTGGGAAATATCCACCGGGACAAAATATAAAGGATATTAACACAATGTGCCAAACGGTACTATTGGTTAGTCAACTATATGGAACAGTGAAGAAATCTTACTCCGGTGCAGTATATCAATATCGATCACTGACCAGTACCGATGTTTTTCACTATATCGGCCAACATTGGGAAATATCAACTTGTGTTAAAATTTTCAGGTAAGAATTTCGTAGTATCAAGCAAGACACAGTTTGGGAAATTTGCATAACATTGCAATAAAAATAACAGTTAATTTAATACAATGGTAGTATCATCAGCAGAGACAGTTTGGGAAATTTACAAAATATAACACTAGGCAACACTGCTATGGTTACCCTATTATGTGGAACAGTTAAATGAAATCTGCTCAGTATGCCAGGTCACCAATTAGGATCAAGTATCACAAGCATACAACTTTAAAATAACCAGGTTCAATTGACATTTTTATTACAATCGTCATCATCAGCCAAGTTTTATCCAAGGTTCAAAGTATCGGTATCGGAATCGGACTATTCCTATAAGTATCGAGATCGGCAGTATCGGCAATATCGGAGGTTTCGGATTGGAGTATCGGATTTTTTGGTATCAGAAAGCGAATACATTTTAGAAAATATATTTTATAGATTTAGGCATAATTTTAATATTTTAAGCGTTGTTTCTACTAGTTTTGAAATTGAATGAAATATTAGTCATCCTTACTGATTGATTTACATACAATAGATATATTTTCTTCTTTTACATACTTTTATAACCTTTCTATACTTTTAAAATTTGATTGGTCTTTTTCGTTCAATTTTTTTTGCCGAATTGACCGAAAAAGAGACCCCCAATGTCGGTATCGGTTAGTATCGGGTATCGGTCGGTATCGGATCGGGACATGCCAAACCGTATCGGTATCTGCCGTATCAGATCGACATCGGCCGATACTGCGAACTATGGTTTTATCCCATAATGGGATCAGATATGGAGCATAAGAAAGCTCCATAAAACATTTGATAAAGTTTGTATAACCATCTATGAATTGGCGTCAACTCTCTTAGTGCCAAATTCCTATCAAGTGAAAAATTCCTAGTGAAGGTAACTATGAGCAAGAGAGGGTCTTGCCATAAAAGTTCAAAACCAAGGCGACCAATTGGTAGGTACAAGGTTGTAAAAGGCACTAGGCCCTAGTCGGGCAGGCGCCGGACGCCTAGCCCGCCTAGGTGGTTGCCTAGGTGGCCGCAATTCAAAAATAAAATAAATCTCCCAAAAAAACTACTAAAATTTGCAAAAAAAAATCCATAAAACACAAAAACATGCATAGTCGGGGGTCGGAAGGCCTAGGTGACCATCGGGCAGACACCAGGCGCTAGGTGCCACCGCCTAGGCCGACTTTTAGAACACTGGGTAGGTAGGTAGACCTACCTTTCATCTATGTAGTTTAAGCTCATGCAACCAAGGAGCACCCTCCAAGTCCAAGTTTCCATAGACAATAAAGAGTCTAGACAAAGAGGTACGCTGATACAAATTGCTATATGGAATTTCAGCCATCTCTTACACACTAAGCAAAAGAATGAAAAGGAATGTAAGCCCAAAACATTTCTACTATAAGCATAATAAATATTTTGTTTTATTTTATTTTTCATATAATATTTCAAGGGAAAAAGTTACAATTCAGACCTAGACATTGAGGATTGCAGCTGGAAATGGTGTAGTCTATTTCGGTATGTCTTAGCTTTGGCATTCGGTCGAGTTTTTATGACAATTTATTTGCGTAGTGTTAGTGGTATTACTTTATTGCATGTACTAGGCTTCCTGGTTGTATCAGGATTAAGTGTTTTAGTTGCCTGGTAGAATTTTTCCTAATTTTACTAGGATTATTACTTGTACTAGGATGAGCATATTCATTGGCTTTAGAAATATTGGTTAGAGGCTATATAGAGACTAACCCTTGTAACATAAAAATAATGAATGAAGTCTAGTATTTGGTGCCTCCATACTTCGTGAGGACGTTTTCCATTGATGTCTCCTCTGCGTGATGAAAAAAAGGGTGTGAACCCTAGAGAAAGATACAAAACCTTCAACCTCATATTTCTCCTTTCCTCCACCATCAGAAACCTTTCCCCTCCCCCCTCTAATTGTAGACTGCTGCGTTTGTCCATTGCTCAAGACTGTCTGCAGCAGTCAAGTATTAACAGTTTTCCGAAGCCATATCCCCAAGCTTCTATTGCTTTATTGCCCCTAAATGCCGTAACAGTTGACTATACCTTCTGTTACAGCACGATCAGCAACTCAAAAACATCTTCATGTCCCCTTTAAACCCTACTGATAATCTCTCAAAACATTATCCAAGATTTCTAATTCTAACCAACATTTCCTTTAATTATGAGCCATGGAAGCATTTTTTTTAACTTGGGTTTATTATGGTTTTTGGATGACCATTCACTATGACAGTTGCCCTGGTCAACCTTGTTACACTTTATTGATGGTTTTAGAGGATGTCATACGGAAGGAAGTGGAATATAATGGAAATTCTAGCTTTTTTAAAAAAACAACAAACAAAATTGAAAAAATAAAGGTAAGTATTTTCCAAAAAGAGGATATGAAACCAAGACAAAGATGTATAACATAATTCTTATAACATACAGTATTAACTTTTATTCAACACCATAGAAAAATAAAATGCATTAATAGATCTCATATGAACCCCCAGACCAGAGATCCTACTTAGACCCCAAACCAAGATTCTAAGATATGTAAACAGAAATACCAATAAAGAGTGACCAAAATATAAAAATACACAAATAATCTAGAATAGCACTTTATCTATAATCCTAGTTCGATCATGAATCATGAGTACATCCCAGTCTGTATTTCTTGAATTATCCTACTTTGATAATTTGATTAGGATAACAAAATGAATCTACAGTAAAAACCCTATAAAATAATACTGTAGGAACCAAGAGAAAATATTATCTTAGTGGGATTATTGATTTATAGATAAATGTAATTAATTTAGAGAGTGATTTTTGTTTCTAATGTACTTGCACATTTATAGCTTATAAATCCAAAAATAATGGACGCAGTCAATGTTCATACATATTGTATATAGAAGCCTAACAGACTCCAAATATATAAGATGCTTATTAATTGAGGAGAGAGGGATCCGGTCAGAAGATGGTTATTATTCCAAAAACAAAGGACGTGGTGAAAATAAAATGCACTGCGTGTACATAGAAGTCTAACATACTCCAAAAACAAGATAAACTCTATATATAGTCATTCTTTTAGAGACACTTACAGATCATTACATTCCAGATCTTATTCTTCCATGCATCTTCATTTGAAGGAGTGAAAAAAACTACACTGACACATAAAATGAGAGCTTTTTGCGAGTACAAAAAGGAACATGCCTTTTCTAGTAAAAAAAGATCTCAACAATGGATTCAATAAAAGTTTCAAGTTTTCATCAGCCAATCAAAAATATCACACTCTCAAAAGGTCAGCAGAATATTTGTCAGATGAGATGAAAATAACCACGTTAAGAGCCACAAATCTACAAAATATCCGGAGTTAGAAAAAGTATTGTATGAGTGGTTTCTGCAATATGAAGAGAGGGTGAATATGACTGGAAAAATGATCCAAACCAAAGCAAAAGAGTTTTTGCAGAAAATGTTTAGCGAAACTAATCCAGAATTTAACTTGGCTAGCTAGATAGTTTCAAGGCAAGACATGGAATCAAATCTTACGGATAATTTGGTAAAAGTGGCTCCGTTATCATGGAGAACGTTGATATTGCTTTACCAGGAATACAAGCTAAACTAGACCAATTTCATTGGTAGGATATCTACAAATATGGATGAAACATGATTCTTTTATCGGTTGGAAGCAGATAATTCGCTTGCTACAAAATAATCGGAAGGACACAAGGACAAAGAGAGAATTACTATTGTTGTTTGTTGCAACGATGATGGTTCCGACAAAGTACCTCTATGGGTTACTGGTAAGTATGCTAATCTTAGATGCTTTAAAATATGAACATGAGCAATCTAAATTGCCATTATCAAACAAATAAGAGAGCATGTATTACTAGTTTACTTTTTCATGAATTTGTTTGTTGGTTTGAAAAGACAATGAATGGCAAAAAGATTCTCCTTGTTGTGGACAATTGCCCAGCCCATCCAAAGGTTATTGAAGGCTGAAGAAATGTAGAACTATGCTTTCTGCCACCTATCACAACATCAAAGATTCAACAATGTGATGATGGGATTATTCGATACATTAAGAATTCATTATCGAAGTCATCTTTATCAAGGTTCGCTTTATCGGTATCGGATCATTCCTATGATTATTGGGATCGGTGATATCGGCAGTATCAGTTCGGAGTATCGGATTTTGTATCAGGAAGCAAACAATTATTAATAAATTATTAAAATTTTAGAAAAAATACTTTATACATCTCCTGTGTTGTTTCTTAGTAGTTTTGAAATTGAATGAATAGTAGTCACCCTTGCCTATTGGTTTACATACATGTGATACATAAGTTTTCTTCTTTTACATGCTTTTACAACTTTACTATGCTTTTACATCCTTGTCGATTTGTCAAAAAGAGACCCCCCAATGTCGGTATCGATCGGTATCGTATAGGGACATGCCAAACCGTATAGGTATTGGCCGTATCGGATCGGTATCGGACGATAGTGCAAACTATGGTTTTTATTCTATCATACTGGAGGGCTATGAGGTAGGAGCAACAAATCCTTTAAAAATCAACATATTCAATGCTATCAAGTAATTGCAAAATGTTTTCAGCATTGCAAGATACGGTCAGATGAAGGTACGACTTCTGAACCACAAGTTAGTGAAGATGAAGGCATCCATGGATTACGTGAAGCTATTTCTGCCATTTCTGGTGTAGTCTATAGAAATGTGCTAAACTTGAGCACCTTTTGAATTATCCTAGTGAGAATGATGCAGTGATGGTACCGCCATCACCTTAAAAAAATAAAAATTATATATATATATATATATATATATATATATATATATATATATATATATATGATGATCCAGATGACAATTGTATTTTACCAATTCTTTCTCCAAAAGAGGCATTTCAAGCAGTAGTAACCTTAAATAACTACATGAAAAAAATAATGTACCTGATGTCAAGGTTGTGAAAAGCGTTAGACGCTAGGCGGAAGGACACCTGCCGTCCAGCGCCTAGGCGGCCGCCTAGATCTAAGCGGTTCAAACATAAATTAAAAAAATCCAAAAAATCTACTAAAAATTACATAAAAAGACCATAAAATTCCAAAACACGCATAGTCAGACGTCGGGGGTCTAGGCGGACGCCTAGTAGGACATCAGGTGGGATGGGCCTAGCGCCTAGGCACTGCCTAGGCGGCCGCCTAGACCGCCTTTTAGAACAGTGCCTGATGTGGAGTATGCATTGCAAAAATTAAGGATGAGGATGAGTTTGGTTTAAGTACAAAGAAAAGGCAGACAACTTTAGATAACTTTAGATGCATATTATGATAAAGAGTTGAATTTAGAAAGTACACGTTGTCAAGCAAAAAAATGCCCAATATTATGAATTTTTAATTTTTATGTACTTCATCAATATTAATTTATAATCCGTTGGGCCCTTAAGGATTTTGTAAAAATGATTGTCTTATGCATTTAACGAGGTTATTAATTTAGGACCCTGGCCCGAGTTGGGACCAGAAGATTATATTATTTAAGCGAGGTTATTAATTTATCGAACATTCATTTATCGAGGTTTTACTGTAAGTTGACAATAAAATCACAATCCTTTTAGATGGAAATATTGGCCGTGATCCTAATTTTTTCGTAGAATTCCGCATTATGATTCAAAGTAGTTAACTCTATCCAAGACCTGCTTCATGCTCATAACGAACCAAAATAATGTCATCAATGTTTTAAACTGCTGATTCTCATCTTTCTAACCATATAGCTCATAAACAAGAAATATGACTTAATTCAAAGTTCATCAGGAAAACCTTTTTAACCAAACTATGAAAATAAAAGATTACCATATCGCAAGTGATTGTATTGTACTACACCATACATTAGGCAATTTTAGGTTCCCAGTCTGCCAACACCTAGTGCAACTGTAATTTAACTATGTAAGGAGTATCCGAGATTGATATAATGGCATGAATCGGTCATTGCCATCGTCATCATCCAGGTATTCTCATCAGAATGGGGTAAGGCAATGGAGCACCAAGGAATCTCCATAAAAAATTGACAGAACTTCTGTGACCAGGCCCAGCCCTAGGCCAGGGCAAACGGGGCGACCGTCCAGGGCCGAAGATTTGGAGGTGGTGTTGAGGAACTGATCCATTGCTTTTAATTGCACTGGAAGCAGCAGTTGAAGGCCCTGGAGGAGGGTTAGGAATCCGAAGTGCAGGCTTTTCAACATCCAATGCTGCAAACTTGTAGGAATCTGGTTTGCTAGTAAGTAATCTTGGACTCCGAGCAATAACAAAATTGTAATTGTGAACAATCAATTGTTGTTTTTCATGGCTTGCCTCAGTTGTGATTTTTTTTCGGAGGGATAAAGCCATCAGATTGTCGTCTCTTGTTAAGAGTAAGGTCTTTGAGGCAACTCTTTGGCCCGCTGATAGAATGCCTACGTCGAGGGCTTCTTCCTTCATTAGTCTGATCTTAATCTAAGAGAGATTGGCATTCTGACATTCTGCAATCTTCATTTATTTGTGACCAATTCATTAGCTTTTTGGCAAAGGGCACCTTATTGGCACTGCAAACTTCAGTAGGAAGTTTGTTGGGATATGTTACATATGTACCAATGTTGCCTTCTAAATTGGACTATTTTTCCTCAAATATAATGTTCAAGTCTTTAGAAATCTAGAGAGTGCCAAGGTAAATTGTCTGAGTTAGAAAGCTAATGTCTTAAGCATGAGTTGGGTTACGTAGGTATGCCAGCTCGTCAACTCCGGTTAATCTGCTCATTTGGAGACCCTCCACTTGTTTGCAAAGATCTTCATTTGTGTGCCTTAATACTGATGTCTCTTCTTGAACCTTCACCAAGGTTTCACTCTAAGGACAATAAAGGCAAATTAATGCCAAATTCGGACAATAAAGGCAAATGAACACCTAGCCGTCCCTCTTAATTTTAATGACCATTTTAATTAGTAAATCTTGAGCAAGGGCAAATTTGGAACAAAAACTTCCATGGTGAAGTCCAACTTTTCCTATTATATAGTAGTATAGATATACATGTTAATTCTCAAGTCTATTAGGAGAAGGTTCTATTAAGGACATGATAAGAGTTGCTAGTTTTTGGGGATTATATTATGCGATTTTAGTATATGTTACTTATATTGTTTGGTCGTCATTGTGGCTAATTTAGTAGATGTTAGTTGAACATTTGAGACTTGAACTGGAGATGGAACTACACGGTGGCGATGTCTTTCTCTGTCTATATCTGAATGTCGTCTCAACAAGTCGAGGTTGTGGTATATTCGCTGAGAAGAGAAACGGTTTAGATTGCCTAGGAATATGAGGGAAAGGATTTAGATCGCCAAAGATTAGGAGGAGTCATCTACATTTATATTTAGTTGAGATGTGGTGCAACGCATTTAGGCATTTGGTATCAATGACATTGGCAGCCAACCGGAATATGGGCGACATGATTCCTCCTATTCTTAGGCGACAACCCGTTATCTTTGGAAATGCAGGGGCCTTTCCTGAGGTGGCATGCAGTAGTCGTTTGAATATGCCTTGTCATAGGGGGGCTCATTCTCAGTCTTCGCCCCGGGCCCTTAAAAACATCGGACTGGTCTTGTCTGTGACTAGCTAACAACCTTACCTCAACTTCTGTTGGTGCCAATTTCTAGAAAAAGTAGCAATAAGCATGAAAGGGCCATGACACGAAACCTAGATGTTCAATTGGTGGTGGGTAGGTAAACCTACGTTTTGGCTGTGCAATTTAAGCTCATGCAGCCAAGGAGCACCCTCCAAGTTCCCCTAGACTACAAAGAGTCTAGTCGAAGAGGTAAGATACAATTGGCTACAAGGAATTGCATAGATGAATGACGAATGAAACTAGGGCTAACTTAAATACAATGTCTCTTATTCAAGATGTGTCAAATATATATATTAACATTGGAACTCGTGAACCATTCTAAGCACGTACAGCTTTTTACTCAGCCAATTACTCAGCTGCTTGATCTGATTAATAGAGACCTGTAATCCAATTGATTAGTCAGCAGCTCGGGACTTCGGTGTAATAAAACCATTTTGATGTAAAACTGGAGTGCCACTTGATGTAACGCTGGAGTAAATTAGGAACATGTAATATCATGTGACCTACATGGCCAAGGGGATGAATGGATACAGAAAATCAAAAGAACATAGGGCACATATAAGTCCTGTTTTGAGAATGAGGGAGGTTAAGACCCACAAGGGTCGGTCCCCATCTTAAAGTTCTGGCAGCAGAGAGAAATTTGCCTGTCTTTTGTGAAATTAAAACTATCTAAAGACTAAAGTGCAAAATGGATTAAATAAACCAGTTTACTGTAAAAGAAATGCAACTGCTGCGTGATTAAAATGCTTCTCCTTGCATGCCCAAGTTCGGTTGATTTAAGCCATCATGTATCCTACCACATGCCCACACTTATTACAATAAAATGGACTAGCAACTATAACGAACAAAAGGACAACTTACATCTTTTCCAAATTCCCTCTGTTAACAAAATACCCGTTGTGCTTAGTTGACAATTTGTCAACCTGAAAATACTCATCCTGCAAAGATAACAATATATTACAAGACTAAAAAAAGACTAGTTCATTAACCTAACTGAAGAATATATTTGCATGATCAATAAAGAAAAAAATCAGCAGAATAACACTTGGAGTTACAAGCAACAAAAGTTAGTCAAGAAAGCTGTAAGTCTCCTCGATTTGGCTCCGATGTGCTCCTTACCTTCTTAACATCCTTCAGCCTTTCTCAAATCAGATTATACTTCATACCAGACACATTTGTTGAAGGAAAATGTTTGTGTTGCCAATTACATCAACTGTTTATCAAGGATAACTACTACGACTTAATGGTCTAATGTTCCACAGAAATTTCTATGTTTTTGTTAAAGGGGAAATGCTTATTGTGTGTAACACCTATCACGACTCTTATTTCACTGTACCAGAGTAACCAACCAATACATTAATCTACCACTTCCCTCTTTTCTCTCATCTTTAGCAAAACACAAAAGCCAAAATAATCCTGAGCAGGTTTGATAAGAAATCTGTCCGGCTAGCAAACTCAGAATATGCAAATAAAATTCCCTGAAAAAAAACCTAATTCCTCCACTCCTTCTGAGACAAAAGTCAAACTACAAGGACTTTGAAATAACTAAAGGTTAAAGTAAACAGAAGAAAAGGCTCAAACTTGCAAATAGAACTAAAAAAACTAGAATCAAGCCATAGGCCAAATGAAAAGGAAATTATAGTTAAGTCTAAGCCAACGATTACGATCCCCAAAAATTGACGTGATTTAACCCACAAGTTGCTCCAACATCAACAGCTTTTCTAGGAGCACACAACAAATCATATGCCATGATTTTGTAGGCAACTTCTCAGGTATAAAGTGAAAAAATTAAGGGTTAGAAGGTGGACAAGACAATCTTTAAGCAGACAAGTCACAAGCCAAAAGAAATCTTAAAGAAAGTATAATAACGAGAGGACAGGAAAAATATCGCTCGTGAACACGATGAAGCTACACGGAGGGGGCTAGCTGGAGTCCCAACAGCACCTACCGTCATCCCCCAACACTCAATACACACGAAGATAAGAATATCATTAAGTGTATTCCTATAATTCCTCAAATCAGCAAATAAATATTCTCTAACCGCACAGTAGAAATATGTTAACCCCATTATAACTATCCACGTAACTTTCCTTATTATCATTGAATGAACTCTACAAACAAAGGAAATATGTCTCTATTTGGAAATGGGGGAGATATGTTTATGGTAAAGCTCGCATGCACCAACTTCCGTGAAACACAAGAAAGCACCCTCACATTCACAGCACTTGAGCCCCATTCATTTGAATCACACATTTCAAACCAAAAGCTCAGTGGGTGTAACATGAACAGATGAGTCTATTTCCTTCTCATACTTCTATAGTTCACATAAATCATCCTGCACTCGGGTGATGATGTAACTCGGTGACTTCAATCGCCCTAACTGCTCTTGACATTCCTCCCAATATCCAACCTCACTTCCTTCCTCCCATCCATGAAGACAAGGGTACGCATCAGTTTCACTCAATCATACAGAAGGCTACAGCTAATAAAAGTTCTTCTGTATAAGTGTTATGTCCTAAACTCCTCTCAGGTTATTCATCAAACAAGTGCATAGTATAATGTCATTCCACAATAACAGTAATCAAATGATAACAAAATTTGCTTCACATGTTTCCATTTATCGATACGGTAGTTTATATGTATCACCAATAAGCAATATTATTGTAAGTTTATCTTTTCAATTGATGTTACTTCAAAAAGCACATTATAGAATGTGTGTATTCAAGAAAGAAGATGCATGCATAATAAATAAACCAATGCATATCTAATGTATACGAAATTACGAAATCAAAAATATTATGTTATGTTTGTAGATTCAACTCAAGGGTCATTTCAGGTTTCATACTCAGTTGCAAGGTATTCGAAGGCGCAAGGCGCATTCGAGAAGCAAAGGATCCATATCACTCGAGGCGCACTTAAGGCGCGTTCCCGAGCGAAGCGAGACACAAAAAGGAATATACACACAAATAAATAAATAAATAAATTAGTAATGTAAGAAATAAAACCAAATAACATATTAAAACCAACAGAAACATGTTAAAACATAACCAAGTGAATTAACAGAGCAACAAAATTAACAAGAGTTTGTATTCTCCCTACCATGCTTCTAATAAACTTTAGTTTTTCTAGTTCAACTTTAACCAACTTTGGCAACCGTTGAAATGGATACCGCCCTCCCACTTGTATAAGGTAAGGTCTATCTCCTTGCCTTAAAGTTTTTTGTATAAAGAAATAATAATAATAAATCCATAAGGCGCGTCTTTTCATGGATGCGCATTGCTGAAAGGCATGCCTTAGGCGCACTTTGGGTGCGTCCGAAGAAAGGCGCATTGCCTAGTGAGGTGCGAGGCACAACTGATACACCTTTCTGTGAAGCGCGCCTTTGACTACCATGCCTTGTTGTACGGATACAAGTGAAATAAAGATACCTAGAAAACTTCTACATGGAAGCTAAAAAGTTGCCAAACAAACCACCAAGTAATGAAAAGTAAGTACCTCAAGTCTATCCACATAAAACTTTGCAAATATAGGCAAGCACTTATTTGACGCTCTTTTTTCAGTTTACTGAAATACTAAACCAGAAAAGTCATAGTACTTGAAGGGGCTTTTAAAAGCGAGTACTTAAATGCATTAAACTGATCTTAATTAAAGTTAGGAGTTTCCGTGATTGCTAGCCCAATTAAGAAATTTAGAATATGCGACTTCATCAATATTTACCAATTTTGATCTAAGTAGGAAAAGCTGTTCATATCACCTTCAGCAAGTTTGAATGAACTTTTGTAACTTGTTTTGTTGCATTATATTTCTAGAATATGTCCATCTTGTTTCTGACTCCATAAATTTCTCAAATGATGCAACTAACGAGATCTTTGAAACAGTTGAAGCAAAGAAATCAATTTACTTGAGCACTTAAATTTTCAATGGCAAACTATTCTTGCAACTAATTAAGTTACGCAGCAAATAAAAACTTTCACCTTGCGCACTTGGGCATAGTACTTGACATTATTTCCATATACCTTTCTTTTCTAGACTTGCTTCTTTGACCCCTCATATTCCTTCAGCTTGTCCTCACCCTGCTCATCAACCATCTTGAACCTAGATTCCAAACTTCTCGGCCCTCAGGACAGTGGCTGTAAATTGACAGTGACTCTCATTTGACACAACCTTCATTCATGAACTCATAAATTATAATCCACAAAATCAACGCATACATGGTATGTCCAAATGGTCCTTGACTACATCTCCATCTGTCACATATGGTCTCCTGGAATCGGAGTTCGTGGTGTCCCCGTTTAAACTTGTCTTCATGTCCAATCATATGGTTTACACTTTACAGTGCGTGCTTCTCAAGTAAATGCGAAAGGTAGCAACCCAACTTCTTGCATAAACACTTGGTTTTTGCAAGATCATCTTTATGTATTGATATGGGTTATACATCGCCCTTAGCCTTAGGTAGCTGCTATCTTAAGAAAGCTAATGAATGGTCCCAAAGCAAAAGCACGACAGATCCCCACTCTGATTTATCATAAAGAAGGACGAGAAATTACATTTGAAGGTTGGGATTCTCAGAAAATAACTGCAGGTTTGCTAAGAATCAGAGGGAAAGTCATTAACTGACAAATAGTGGTGAAGAGGCTAGTTCCTTGCCACTTATGGTCTCAGAATGAAGTACACAAAGCAGTCCATGCTGCAGCAGTCCACGCTGCAGCAGTCCACAATGGCTAAACCTTTCTACCTTTCATATCTTGAATGATTAAAAAAAACGCGAAAGACAGTCATGCTGTGCACCAGCATCAAAAGTGTGCAAAATGCTAAAGGAGTGGAATTTTGCTTTGGGTGTGTCACGCAGCAAAAGGTGAAAACACATTCTGCCTCTTCTTTCTCTTGCACTGTTTAAGGTCCACATGGTCAATGTAACTAGTTTGTTGCTAAGCCTCCTCCACTCTTTTCTTATCTTAGCCAAACCAACCATGCCAATGTGGATTTGCGAACAGCCTGACTCAAAAGGGACCAAGGATCTCACCTCAAAACTTAATATTAGGTGGAAATAACCCAATAGAAATCTAGTAGGATCCAGCCTCTTATGGGCCAGAATCAAAAAAAAGAAGATCTAGACTAAAATGTCTCATTCACCCAGCAGTTATAGACTGATAAATATAAGATCCAACAGATAAAAGTCGAATTGAAGTGGTTAAATTGTAAATAAATAAATTCCAATTAAATATGATCTAGTGAAAATTATTTTTAAACAGCAAATTATACAATATATATATATATATATATAGAGAGAGAGAGAGAGAGAGAGAGAGAGAGAGAGAGAGACTCCCAAAATATATCTAACTAATTCATGGCTTGCTCTTGCATCAATTTAGATGCCGATGCTGATGAAACAAACAATAGTGCATCATGCAAATCTGATAAAGTTAATAGTCATCAAATTTCTCGATATCAAAATAAAATAAGATTATGAAGCATCGTGTTTGATATTGTTTAAAAAATTCACTATCTAGAATAAGATATAACTGAGAGGCATTGTGAGAAAAATTGATAACACCAACCAATTCAGCATCATCTATAAAAGAATCCTCGGTATCATATTGATCGTCATCCGGGATGTCACCTAGTTCTTCCTCATCACTACTTTGCTCGCCCTGGATTCAAAAACTTCCCCTGTTAATGAAGTTACAAAAGTACATGGGATGTTCCACTAAGGTTATAAATTGATCAAATTAACAACTTAGTATACCAGATATCAGCTTAGTTCACAAAATTTGCTGCTGAAAAATACTTCAATAACATGACATAATTCATTACCATGTACAAGCGTTCAATCTTCTCAATTACAGCACTGAAACGATTGGCAGGTGGAGCATCTTGGACATCTCCTTCTGTAGGTTGAACCTAATACATGAAACCAACATCAAGACTTCGTGGTAATCAACCATATAGAAACTAGACGAGTATGAAGAAAAATCAAATTATCACTATATTCGTGCACAAATTGCAAACTGTATAAGAAAGAAGACCAATTAAAGGATAAACAGAAATTTAATTATAAACATGCAAATATATAAGTAATCAAGTTATTAACAAGATGCAATTATACTGAAGTAAAAACATTACGTATTTATGGTTGAACCAGGGGAAATATAGGGATGGACACTTGGGGCCATGGCCCCAACAAAAGTTTCGACTAGAACGAGATTTCTTTTTTACATTTTGATTCCCATCACAAAGAAAATTCTTACTATATTAGCCCCCACCTAAAACAAGTGTTTGTTCCATAAAAGAGAGCAAGTTACCTAATTATCTGTTAAAACAAAGATTTGGTTCCCTCTAACGGTCTAACCCGAAATAAAAGTTATAGTACTCAATAGAACCTCCTCCTGGAAGAAAGGTTAGCAATTTCCTATAGGGTGTAAATCCCTGATGCAATCTGAAACAAGTATTGGATCAAGAATGTACAAACCCCATCTGAAACAGCGCTATACATCAGTGTTGGCAGATATTCGGGATAAAGTTTAGATATATGAGACGTGAGATCAAAAACCATCCAATAGTGGGGGTATGTGCAACAAAGATATGTAGAAATATCAGCAAAATATTACCTCGAATTTCCATGGCAAGTGGCCTGCAATTATAAAAACAAATCTTGGGACAAGGTGATGAAGTCGGGAGGTATTTGACAAGGCTAATAGTTATATAGGGAGCGATCCACAATATTCATCAGGTTGATTGCTAAAAAGTTGATAAAGAGCTCCATAATGATTATAGGTGTATATGAGCAGACCATCTCCACCATAATGATAGCACTGAAATTTATACTCACTAAAGGTCATTAGCATATTCTCTGTTAACATATGCTGTCCCGGTATTGCCTTAAATGTAACATGATCCTCAGCCACATGGAAGTTGTCAGAAAATTACATTGCAATCTCAATATGATCAACCAGGTTGTCAAATTATGATGTTCAACATCAAAGAAATCCAAAAAGCGAACAACTGCTCAAGATAAGCTTGTGGTAGAAGTACAGTTAAGAGGGTCTCCTGCATGTTCTTCTCCAATAGAAGGGGTTATAAAATTGAAGCTAGAAATTGAGAAAGAGGATAGGTGAAATAGAGAATTCTTGCTCATAGCAAGTTCCTTATATGTTCACTGTTTGATAGAGTAGAGATATCTTTGAATATCTCTTAGTCTGAACTTGCCACATTAACTACCCTACCTTTAGCTCTAAGCCTCTAACAACAAATAGCAAAAACAATTCTCCTTGAGCAAAAGCACCAAAAGATGCATGCCACCATATGGGAAGCGCTTCTACACAACGAGTTAAGAGAAGAATAAGAAAAAAATAAAGGCCAATTTACACTAGAATATCCTGAACTTTCGACTTTGTTCACTTAAATACTGTCAACTTTGATTTTGTTCAAATTGCTCCCTTGAATTTTACTTATCTTTTCAGCGCCTTGACACCGTTAATTGAATGACGCATAAGACCCTTTTGCCCCTGATGTTAACCCAGCAAAATAGCTTAGTTTCAAGCCAAATTAATAAATTTTCTGAAAAAAAAAATTTCAAATTGAAGGATAAAATAAAGTTAAATTCAAGATATTTACAAGTAAAATTTCGAATTTTGGTAAGAACCAATTTCTAATTCATGAATGTGAAGTAAAAAATAAGAAGACATTCCAAAATAGCTAAAAAGAAGTTAACATAAACAAAAAAATCACTTAAAACCAATTCCCCTTCCATTTCTTTAGTTGAGAGAGAGTGTTCTTGAATGGGAGAAGCGAGAGGGTGGGGACAACAGCATGGGAATAGAGGAATGAGCTCCTAGAGTTAGTTTCGGGTTGAGTTAGGAAGTAGGTGGGGTGTTAAGGATAAAGGTAAGAAGTTCAAAAAAGAGGACGTGCTTGCCATGTGAGTGATTTACATAAATGGAAGGTAGCAAAATGATAACGGCTAGAAAGTTCAAGGGAGCAAATTGCACATAAGCAAAGTTCAAGGTATTTAAGTGTACAAAGGCCAAAGTTCATGATGTTTTAGTGTAAATAAGCCAGAAAAAATGACAGATGATAACCACAACCATGAAAGGTATAGTTTTATATGTTGTTTCAATATTAATCCTATACAATCATTGATTTAGGACAGACATAAGATAACAAGTAAAAAGATAATTACAACAAGAAAGTAATTAGCTTGTCTAATGCAGTAAATGTCTAAAGTCAGAAAGAAAGAAGAAAAAAACTAAAAGAGACGCATGAGGTTAGGGCGTAAAGGGTCTAAGACGTTTTGTTTCCACTTTCCAATCTAGGCTCAAGTTTCAAGTCTACTACTGTTCTATACATTCAATTTATCAAAGTTAGATTGACAAAGCATTCCCGACAAGTAATGATGGATATTAAATATCATCTGATGTTGAACCATTTATTTATCAAACTCGCACTAAACAAATATTAGTGCATGAAATTGCTAATCCCCGTGTTGCGGGGACACGAATACCGACATGAATACGAAACGGCACAGTCCAGTCACTGCGACAAGGACATGACACCTGTTTTGCTGTTTCCTACTGTATCTTTGAGTGCTTGTGCCGTGTCTAATATGTATCCAATGTGATGTGACACTAATACAGCACTGGCTTTTGAGTATCCATAATCCCTGCTTTCATCCTCATTTGCACATCCTTTCCCTAAGCGCACATATGATAAACTGGACCCCATATTTACAATCCACTACTGCAACAATTAAGACTTGTGTTTTTACTTTTTACTTGTGAAAACAAAAACAGGGGCATCAATATTGGTGGTTAACGTGTTTTGATAGGCCTACTCAACATGAACCAATAGCAGTAAGACTGATACTGTCATCTACAACTGAGGTATCAACTAATCCAAATGTAAGGTAGATAACACATCATCTTCTTCTGCTTTAAAGTATATAACCGATATTATAGGTCATTTACAAACTGAACTATTACTAAGGCCTGTAAGAACTGAAGTGGTTCCTGGCCCAATAAAAGAGAAAAAAATGTCTGAATCTGTGTTGTGCATGCAGTGGTCATTGAATTTGCTTCATTAATAGGCTCGCGATTCGACTTTGATCGTTATGGATTGGTACCAAGATCGAGTCATGCAGGATCTTTTTTCAGTTGGACCGAAAATACATATACTTAAAATTTTGTAAGAATGTAGTGCTAAATCCCAAATTAAATTATTTTAGAAGAACACCAAATGAAACATATATAAGTTACACGAATGTGCTGGACACAAATACAGCTTGACATTATTCGGACACGAATGACTTTAAACAACACTAATTTTAAAGGTGCCTTATTATATTTAGAGTGTTTGTATGGTGTCTGACGTGTTAGTCATGACGTGACACGTGGACAGCATAGTTTTTTGAATAGGTCCCTTTTTCGATTGTTTGTGTTTGTCTCGTAAACCATATAAAATCATACTTAGTGCAAAACTATATATACATACTGGAAAAATAATATGTCAACCAAGTTTACTTTTGCGACAACTAATTAACAACAAATTTTTATTCCTAAACAAGAAAAAACACGATAAGTTCAAAAAATTGCTTTCTGATTCCCATTTATAATTCCTATATACCGTCAATCAACCAAAACTTCAATCACCACAACAGGCTCCGATCTAAGAAATTGTAAGAAAGTCCTAGAAAACTATAAAGAGGTATACATTCAACAAACCCGCCTGCCGCAAAGAAGTGAGGAATCGATGACATGGCCGAAGATAAGCGGTGGCGTGGCAGACGGAGGAGAGAGCAAACTTCAATTGTTTTTGTTTTGTTTTTTTTTTTTTGTTTTCCTGGAGAAGCGAAAAGGAGAAGTAGATTGAGAGGATTAGATCGCAAGGAGATGAAGTCCCATAGCAAATGGCCACAGATGTCAGAATTTCTTATTTGGATTTAAGATGGGTACGTTTCAGGCAACAATTCGACTTCATTTCAAATAGACTTAACGCCTTTCGAGCTGACTGGATATAATAAGTGTGCTTTCAGCCTGGAGCGAATTTTGGCTCGGGGTTTATAACAAGAGCGAACTTGGGATTTATTGAAGCAAACTTGGGCTTGCATGAGTATTTTCAAAGAATCAGCTGGAGCAGACGGGACCTTCTCGGCCCAGTCCGTCCGCCCCTGGTTGCATGCACACAAATAAACTGCAATATGAACACAGCAGCATGCAACACCAATTTTAGCAATTTTATTGTATTATGGAGTGATTTAGTCATGTTTCATATGTGCCACACATGGACACTACCAAATTTGCTGTTTGTGCTTCCTAGGTCAAAATGCAGGTATTCAACACAAGCACCGTAAACAACTGTTGTTGGAATTACACGGCTTAGGTCATAAACTGTGGCGGATACCAACAAAATTCGGGAGGAGCGAAAAACAAATCAACTTGAATTTTAATGGGCATTAAGTATAATTTATATAAAAACTTTAACAAAACCATAACAGTGTCTAGTGAGTTTTTAACTCAATACGTCTCATTCGTAAGCCCATCAATTTTACCAACTAGACAACCGTAAGTTGCAGAATTTGTACAGAAAATGAAGTAAATAATACAACAAACAAAGACTATATAGAAGGAAATAAAGTAAATAATGCAACAAACAAATAATATATAGAAAGAAGTCGAAAACTGAGGAGGAGAGGCCGCTCCCCTCACCTATGATGGGTCTGTCCGTGGCCAAAAAAAAGTTCTCTTTGCCAATTACTCCCACTAAATGCAGCAACAAACACCAAGGCTAGCTTCCCCAAGCTGTTTCTCCGGAAACCAATCCTATCCAAATTAAAGACGATGCAACCCAATTATGCACATAGGCTCCTTTCACCTTAACTGTAATTCCACTCCTCGGCTACACCTAACATACAACCTAGAAGCATGGACTTGGATACTCCAAGAACAGGTGCCTGTCCGTTACCAATTCACGTCGTGTCGTGTCGGTCACGTAACAGGCACAAAACAAACACTCCAAAATACACTATAACATGCCAAAATCAATGTTAAGTCAGTTGCCCATTCAATAGAATTGTGATAGCTACATAGAGAAACAAACTAAGGTTACCTAATCAAAGCAACATCAACCAACCATAAAAAGATATGTTTCTCGTAAATAGCAAACCCTAGAATAGTGAACAGAACAATTTCGGAAAGAAAACCTACCAAGGCCATTGCGGCCTGTACGACCCTGGTATTTCCTCTAGTGCCGACTGTATTCTCACTCGTCGTGCCTAACATACGACTTGACGGTTTCGAGTGAATTACGACAGCTACATTGATAATCAAACTACATTTAACAACTGTGTATCTTTCCGTGCGTATCAAACCCTATAATGAGAGACCGGACAGTTCGGGAAAGATAAAACCCTACCGATTCCGCGGCGGCCGGGACGTCCTTCGAGACGGGCGGAGCCGGATCGGCCGGGGGCCTCTTGGAGGCCCTGCCGGCTTCCTTGAGGAGCTTCTTCCAGGAGACGATGGTGGTCTCCCCGGGCTTCAGCTCCACCGTGAACATCTGCCGCCGGGTGCTCGCCTCCGGCGCCGCTGCCGTAGCCGGAGGCCGTTCCTTCGACGTAAGAGGAACAGCAGCAGCAGGAGGAGGAGGAGGAGGGGAGGATTGGGGATGCGAGGAGGAGGAAACCCTAGAATTGGCGGCCATGGGTACGGGTTCTTTCTCTTCTTCCATTGCTGGGGAGAAGGGAACGGATTGGGTTTGGGGAATTTAGGTCATGGGAAAGGGAGGGTTTTTATTTCGATTAGGGTTTCGAATTTGGGGGAAGAGGGCGGTGACGGTGTATGATTTGAAGTACAGTTTCTCTCTCTCTCCAACTCTTTCTGAGTTTCTCTCTCTTGTGCGCGGGATGGTCAGATACCGGCACCCTAACCGTACATGAACCTTATTTTTCAGATATAGACTGCCCAAAGTTATTTTTGTGTTTTTTTTTTTTTTTTTACAATGGTCCTAAATCTTACTATGTCCTTGCACATTCCTTAAAATAATAACTTTTATGGTTCAAAAGAAAAAATTAAAGTTTTTTTTTTTTTTGAAGAACGTAGCGCGTTTGTAGCTGGTGTGAAAATCAGATCAGCCTGGACATCAGACGGAACCGACAGGATTCAGCCCCCAACTGTAAGAACGTGTAGGTATGTATGAATTATAATAAAAAATATTAATTTATTCCCAAAAAAGGTAAATAATGCTAGTAGATATTAGAGTCTAGTATATTTGGCGTTGATATATCTTAAACATGATATATTCGAACTTTTGATAAAGTGATGATTAAATTTCGTTCGATCAATTGGCAGTGCTTGTAGTATCATCTTCAATCATAATTCGATTATGTTCAAACTATATCAAGTTGAATCCTTTATACGTAAACTGATATGTGTGCATAACCGACGGAGTTTGAGGTTGTTTCGTTGAACGTTTGACATTTTGAGACTGATCCTTACAAGCTGTAGTATAAGATAAATTTCTTTGATAAAGTGTCTTGATATTTACTTTGACTTTGTCATTTCCTCGAACGTCCCACTTTTAAGAAAATATGGTACTAGCGTGAAGTTGTAGTGCCCCGTCCCGCAAAGTCAATCGGAGGAATCGAAACGCCGACGGCATTCGGACTTAGCCTTTCAACGGCTGCTCGAAGGCTCGCTCGGTCAAGGCGACCGCTCGCTCAGGTGGGGTAGTTTCGGTGAACTCTCCTCATCTTTGCCTTCACATAATAAATCGTGTTTTCAACTTGCACAAGTTAGGCTTGATAATAAAAGCTACGCATCCACATAGCTAAGGGAATAATCCCGACGGTTTGAATCGAGTTAGAACATGGAAAACGTCCCACTGTCGGCTTAGAGTTGGTGCACGGCGTGCTTTGAAAATGACACTCGGTCCTTCGTCCCGTGGCTTGGGAGAAGGAAAGTTGGTCTTCGGTGCAAAAGCTGAGAGTTAGCCTAAGTCATAGGCGTCGCCCGCACAAATGCTTGTTAAAGCATGCACGGTCCTGTCCCGCAAGGCTTGGCATAGCCTTTGCTCGTCCCTTGGGTTATGTTGTAGGCTTGAGTGAGTTAGGCATAGTTATGCCGGTCGACCGAAGTCATTCTAAGTGTTGTCCCGCTCATTCTGCGGTTGTCAAGTTAAATAGTCCCACGATCCCAAGGCCCGTCATATGAAGTATGACTTAGGCGACAGCGTTGCATAGAACACGAGTCGGTTTAGAGGCACAAGCCACGGTTGGTTCAGTGGAAAGTTAGCCACGGTCGGTCGATACTTAAGGAAACACGTTATGTTCAAGTTAAGTTGGAAGGCTATGCAGTAGCCGTTCCCTGAGTTCAAAGAACGTTAAGTCTAAGCGATGGTTAGTCGCCGAGAGGAAATATGTCGGGACTGTGGTTCAGTCGCCGAGGCAACCCTGGTTTGGGGCTCTGCAAAAGAAGTGTGAAAAGAGGAAAGAGTAAACCAAAGGAACTAAGTGATGATGATGAGACCATGCATTACGTTAAGTCTAGAAGTTAGCGTAGGCGCGTGGTCATGGACAACTTGTCGACAAGGGCGATGGTTTCTTCGAGCGGCAACCTGGGGCCACGGGACCGACTCGGCCTAGGAAGAAACAGGGTATAGCCGAGCTGGGTATGAAGCAACCGGTAGGTCGGGGACTTGCATCGAGGATCGCAACCGGCAGTGCAAGGGTCCCGAATGCCAGGCTATGTCCACTATGGCTAGTCAATGCCAGTGACCTTTCATATAGATGTGTCGGCACGGACGGCAATCCGCGTGCGTGCCTTTGGATTGAGTTGAATATGTATGAGTTAAAAAGACACAATGTCGGAGCCTAAGATTTGGCTACAGCGAGGGCGACGTGATTCGACACGAGATGTGGCGTCGAGTGTTAAGTTGTTGGCATAGAGTTGCATGAGTTAGGCTTGAGCTGTCGCGAGTTAAGTCGAGAAGGGCCGTAGGGCAAGTTGTGTGAAGTTACGTTGAGTTACTGGGCACGGCCTCGAAATATGAGGCACGGCCGCGTTGTCACAACACAAGTATAGGCAAGACTAAGCGAGGAGGCGTTGCCTCAGAGTTATCGATGCACGAATCGAGTTCATGGCACGACCGAGTCGTTACGTCCCAGAGTTTGGCACGAAAGATAAGTATAAGTCGGTGCGTCGACAATGCAAGCACGAGAAAGGACTAGAGGCAAGGAAATAGAGTCTGTTGCGTAGTGCGTCTCTGATTTTGGCCGTAAGGCAAACACGACTTGATAGGTTAACGTTGTTGGCACAAGAAGTGGTCTAGAGATAAAGTATGAGTTAACGTTGACATTGCAAGCACGGGATGGTTCTGATACACAAGATTGCACTAAGGCGCCGGTCCTAAAACTGATCCTAAGGCAAGACTAGAAAGACAATCGTAAGGGTTTAAGCTGCACAAAGTAAAAGAACGTGTTGGTTTTGTATGGGTGGGCGAGAAGCTCACTCCACCAGTACAGTGGTACTGACACCCACACAGTGTTTCATGTGCAGGCGCAGGTAGAAGCTCGTGGTGCGGAGCTCGCTTGGATGCGTCGAGGCACGGAGTTCCTTGGCGAGTCGAAGCGTACAGCTGCGTGATCTGAAGACTTATACAGGACATAATGTATGGACATCGCCTTCCGAAGCTTCTGCTGGATTCAAGTATTGTATCGAGAGATGAGAGAGAGCAGAATGACTTGTAAACGAGAGAAAAGTGAGCACGAGAGACTTGTAATTTGGCCTTGCGCCCACAGATGTAATCTTGTATTCAATATCAATAAAAGAGATTCTTTTGAGTTACTTGTGTTCATGTGTTCTTCTTTAAATTTTCGCTGCGTGTTCAATGCACTCTGCTTGGGACTTCTCTGCGACGACCTCGTCGCAGCCGCTGCAATCGGCCGTTATGGAATCCGTCTTGCATGAGCGCAATCTAGGCTCATGCGGCATCACGCCTTAGCGAGGACGATCGCTCCTACGGGAGCGAGGCGTGACAGAAGTGTATGGAAACTTTCTTTGTGGAGGTAGAGATGCATGTGACTCAAAGCCTTTGTAAAAATTCATACAAGTTTTACGATGACCGACAAATGCTAGTTGGTATAAGAAGTAAAAGTCATTTGTTGCATGGAATACTTGTAACAATTTTTGTATCTCACTAATTAATAAATGACTCATTGGAAACATGGATGCCAAATAGAGGTGCAAACCAGTTAGCTATCACGCATTTGAATAATATAGGTTTGAGTATCTCGGGTGATATTGGGCAAACTTATATTGATAACATGGATTATCTTAGCTTAAAAAAAAACTATTGTACAAGTATATTTTGTTGTATGCTGATCGTTACATTTGCAACTAGAGGTCGTTCCTTTGTCAGAGAATAAGAGTTAGGGGAGGTAGAGGTGTTGAATGATATTAATATTACCCCAACCCTTACCAACACTCTATAGTTTTAGTACAAGTGGCATAACTTTAATATGGTATAAGAGCAACATATTTGGGAAATCTTGATATACGTTAATTTCAAGCGGGTAATAAAAAATTATATTGCATAAATCTTGCTCTCGTCTTTCAAAATTGGCCTTCGAACTAAGGAGGCGTGCATAATAATATAAATATTAACCCTCACTAACATTCTAAAGTTTTTGGTGCAAGTAGAAGGAACCTTAACAAGAGAAACACTATAAATTGGGATTTTTTTTTTTTCTATTTTCCTTGTTCATGAAAAGAAAATTAGTAATTTTGAATTTAAATATAGGTTAGTGATGGTTATGATTTTTGCAGGTTTTAATTGACGGGAAAATATGACGACTAAGATAGTTACTATTTCTTTATTTATCTTTAAGATTTATTTTATTAATGCAAAATTGTCAAAGACGTGTACTATAACTATATATCATTTTTTTTATATACAACAATCAATCACATATAGGTTTCCTAAATCACGTGTATGTTTATAAAAAATGTGTATTTTATATTAAAAATTGTATTAACAAGTATGTGTCCAGTGAACACGAGAAATATGATTGTGCATGTCTTATCGTGCTCCACACATAACGCACTATGTGGAGACGTAACGATAATGATAATAGGGCGGAAAAAAAATTTGTAACAAATCAAATATTATATTGAAACATCACTATACAATATTATAGGGTTCAGGTATGCTTATTTCAAATATTATCTATATGGGGCCGGCTATACACACCCATGACTTGCTAAGGACACCCCACATAATTTAAATGTCATGTTAAAAGACCAATATACCCCCAAGACTTTCTAAGAACACCCAAAAAAAAATTGCGACAAGCACAACAAATACTTGTCGAACGGACAATGGTCTGTTCGACAAGTATTGGTCGAACATGTCTTATTCTGTTCGACAAACACTGGTCGAACGTGTTCTAATCGAACATGTCATATTTTGTTCGACATATTATGGTCGAACGTAAACACTATAGTTCGACTGTCGTGGGTCGAACATTGCTCTGTGAGTTCGGCAAACCAGGGTCGAACCTACCCGTGAATACACCAATTTTTTTTTTGTTTTAACAACAACTTATGGTCGGCGGAGGGGGGATCGGAAAGCGGGAGGAGGAGGAGGAGGAGAAGGAGGCGGGTCCGAGGGGGGGGTCGGGGGAGGCGGTGGCGGCAGGTCGGGGGAGGAGGAGGGTCACGGAGGGGGGAAGGGAAGGGGAGGGGAGGGGTGGGGTGTGCTCAGCAGCAAGGGTAGAATAGAAAAAAAAAAATTGAAATGGGGTGTCCTTAGCAAGTATGGGGTGTGTATAGCCGGCCCCCTATCTATATATGGTTGTATTTAGTTTTATTGCTTCTTATATATATATATATAATTTATTATATATATATATATATATATATATATATATATATATATATATATATATATATATATATATATATATATATAATAAATAATATATATATATATATATATATATATATATATATATATATATATATATATATATTATTTTTTTATATATATTACTCGTTTGACCTACATAAATAAATAAAAAAATTTAGAGTTGTAATCCACTTATTTTACCATTATTCAATGTACAACCCACTTATTTGAGAGTATTTTTATCGTAATTCAATGTGCATCACGCTTAAATAGGAGTCAAAATACTTGTTGTTAGTCATTGTCGATTTTCATTAACAATAGAGGATTTCATGCATTATGGTAATTCAGTGGGATGCACCTTGAAATGTGGTAAAATAAGTAGATGACAGCTAAAAAAAATCAATAATAAATGCATTAAACAACCCCCCCCCCTTCCCCCGCAAACTATTTCGAAGTTTTTTTGTGGTACCCCTCATAAATAATATAGAAAAAATATATGAAGCTTGTAAAAAATTTCAAAATGATACCCCTCCTAAAAAAATAAAGAATTTTTAGGAAGTTTGTAAAAGATAATAATAAAAAATTCCACCATGCCCTTTTACATATGAGATATAAGTAAAAAACTAACTTTACTAAGTAAGTCATTGTGCTATAATGTACGAGTACTGACGCTGATGGATTGTCTTTATGGACCGTTTAGATCAGATCAATATATCGTGAGAAATTGGTTAGTTTAAGGATATAATTTGAACAGTCCGTAAAGACAATCCAACGACTACTAATCATGGGAACATATGAGGATGCTTAAGTGCAAAAATTTTGATCCTTCTCCTCTCTCTCTCTCTCTCTCTCTCACTTTATATATGTTAGTATTTTTGCCTTTGGACTAGAAAAGATAGTTCCACATCGGCTACACCAAATGATGAGTATTTCAATATAATGCATTGCTTGTGTTGAGGTGTGCACATAAGGTGTGGTGGGGCACAAGTGTGTGTCATGTGGAAGTATTTTCCTAAAAGGAAAAATGATTAATTCCAACAAAGTTGTAAGTTGATTTTTGTTGTGCGGACTCGGACTCCAGGATGTCTCGTACATGCACAGGAGTATTCGAGGGGTAGGCGCGGACTGGCACACTTCTATGTTGATTGTGGGATGATCTAAAATATTAAACTCTATTTTTTAGTATTGGTATTTTAGTCCCACATCGGATAGGAGAATAGGTGAAGTTTCACTTCACTCTATAAATAGAGCCCATTGGTCTCCTTTGAAAGATGCACCAAAAGAAGAGAGTTAAGGGAGTCCGTAAAGTCCATGAAGCCCGTTCAAGTCTCAAATATTGACTGACAAACGTTCCAGAAGTTCTCTAGAACTTGCTGGTTCCTGAAAGCGGATCGTATATAGACGAATCTTGCTTTGAGCAACGGTGATCTTATCACCCCAGCAAAGCAGCCTTTCTCTTTCTTCTTTCCTTCTCTTCTTCTCTGATCTAATCAGATACTTCTTGTGGGCTTTCGTCGCTGCTGCTGCTAACAACTCGATTTGTACCTTCCTAAAAGAAGCTCTACTTTCGTTTGCTGTTGTAACAAAATCTTTTTAGATTTTCGTTACCCAGAATCCTCCAAGGATCTCTGTGGTGCACATTTTTTGAAGTGTTGCTACGAAACATTGTTACTATTGAGACAACTATTTCGTTTTTCTGTTTTCCATCAAAAATTATGCCTCGGGAATAACAATATATAATTATATATATATATATGTGTGTGTGTGTAAAAGAATTAAATTTGTTTTTGTGTCCCTAAAAACTTTGGGTCTTGGACGGTTGTCCGATCTGCCCTGGTTTAGCACTGACCCTGCACATACGCATACCCACACACATAAACACATCTCCTCGTGCTATCCCGAAGAAAATAAAACATTAGTGAAACTAGTTGAAACCTTCAATTAAAGTATATCATACATATTGTTGAAACAATGGTTCAATGGCTGTCAAATATATTCTTTTACGACATAACGAAGAAAAATAAAATCCTTATTAAAATGGACGATGAGTTGTTTATAAAAAGAATTTACTAGTGACAAACTAGTGATAATTTTTTTATTATAAATAAAAAAAATTATTTGTTTTAATTGTATGATTGCTAGACTTGAATATGACAAATAAAAATGGATAGAGTTTGCACTCATGCATCTTACCCCCATAGTTGTCACTCAACTATGTTATTTGGTACACGCACATGCACAGTCGGTGCATGCACTTCGAGGATGACGGAGGAGAAGGTTGGATCTGTCACGTTCCGAGTCGACAAACCGTTCGTCCTTGGTATTATTTTGCCGATTCGATCGTCCTCGCTAAGGCATGATGCCGTACGAGTCTGGAATTGCACTCGTACAAGGCAAGAACGTTACGTTGCTTTTCATATTAATACGTCAAGTTGAAACTTCACAAATCACATCAGAATATAAGACGCAGTATAGGAAGATAGAAATTTGCTTTTCATTCATAGCTTGTAACGAAGTGCAAGTCGTAAATACATTGGATGTCGTTGCGGCTACATTGATTGAAAACAGAAAGAAATACACTCGACAAGTTGCCTGAACTAACGCTTGTCGTTCCATACATTCGCTCCTTTATACATAAGCCGTCGATTGAATTGGCTTCAAAATACTTCAGCATAGGAAGAGCTTCAAAATGTCTCTCCGTACTTCAGCTTCAGTTTAGTTTAGAGCGACCGCCGCACCTGGGAAAATTGGAGGATGGGATTAGCACACTTGCTAAGTGGACGAGACGAACCCACTCGTCTAAACCGACTCTGATTGTTAAGATATGCATGCTTTAGAGTTGTCTTTCTATTTAGAACTAAATGAATTCAGTTCATATCGATAGCCATCTTTGAATAATAAAGTATACAGAAAAATATAGCGATTTATTGCATTTCTTACCATGGCCGTGCTCGTCCCTGCATAAAAATAGAGATAATATTTACTCCTGCATAAGACAATAGGTGAGCATGTTATTATCTTATATGCGCGGTCATTGATGTTACACATCACGTGGGACTATCTCAACGGTATTTCGGCCCGTTCAGTCTAGGTTGCAAGCCTGACTAACGGTCCCGCAATGCATCAGTGCCGAAGCACGATTATTCATTCCCCCTAGGTCGATTCGATTCTGATGCCCCGGATACCGATTCGAGGAAAATTAACTTGTGCACAAGCTGTCCATGACCATGCCAATGCGTGAACAGTTTAATATATGCAAACAGTTTTGTATAGCGCGAACAATATTGAACGACATTACCATTTTCCCCTGACTCATGCAACGATTCATTTTCTCCAAAGTCGTACCTCCCGATTTAGCGCCCCGTAGGCACCAAATTGTCCGAGGTATCATAACCCACGATCGACGTTTGATATTATTTTGCAGCACGTGAAATAGTCTATCTTTTTACTAGAACCTTAAACTTTCTGATTTATGTGATAAACTTGTATTTTTTAGAGTAGATTACTCTAAATCGATACATTTTTCCCGAGTTCTTAACCTTAGTGGATTGACATGCAAGCATCGTTCGATTTGAATGAATTCGAGGCAAGGAATTAGTTTACGGGACAGAGTAGAAAAGAAGGGGCCGAATCACCCACCGATTACTTTGCTCGTGCCGATCGTCGAAGCACTTCGCAACGTCAAGCTTTAGTTACGCGAGTTCCTGCAATGGCACCAACACTTTGTTAGGATTCCTTCTTTTTCCTTTGCTTCGAAATTTGAAGATTGCATCCAGAAAAATGACGCGAAAGCACTTCATCAAAATCCAGCGACAAAAGCTCCAAGAAAACCATACAACGGTCCGGTCCCGTCGAAGAGACTCTTATATAGAGCTCACTCGCCGAGACGCAGTCCGCTGCATCTAAGACTTATTCCAACAGAAGTCGTTCCATTAGTTGGATCAATTCTTGTAACATCCGTCCAAATCGATTTGATTGATGCCGCAAGGTGTTATCGTTTACCAAGCTTAGCGATCGAGTCAGATGGCCATCTAAGTTTCCGGCCGATCCGACTCGACGCAAACATATTATGAAGTCCGTCGCCTATCGAAAGCGGGACGCTACAGGATCGATAGGGGGGAGGGGGAGGTGTCGGCATAGCAGACGCCGAAGCAGTAGAGAGAGAGCGTCAACGTAGGAGGAGGAGGGCGATGGCAGAGCATGAGGGGGAGGAAGGCAACAACGGAGCATGAGGGTGGTGGTGGCGGCATCGCCGCCGTTCTTGGTCGCGCGCATGTACCGGTTGTGCGCACGTGCCAGAGAACATTTCTTGTTGTCAATATATGTGACTAAACAAAGAAATTAGGAGAAACTTTTTGTACCCATGAATGTAAATAAAATTGTCGCTAGTGGCAATTGATATCTTTTGCATCATCACATAAAGATAGCATATTGACGACATGTTTGAATTATCTCTTCGACATTATGAATGAACCTACTCCAAATTATTTGTGGGCCACCACATAAGCTTTCGACCATGTACGGGTTTAGTCATCATCGTTTATCATTGTCGTATCTTGGCCGAAGCGACAAATAACATATGTTTGGTTTCTCATGTTTGTCGTTTCAAATAGGGGTGTGCATCGATCGGTGGTCGACCTATTTGGTCACAAACGAAGTCGAACCGAAGTTAATCGGTTTGAAAATATTCATAG
The DNA here is from genome assembly GCA_029216955.1 of Iris pallida. Lineage (NCBI taxonomy): Eukaryota > Viridiplantae > Streptophyta > Magnoliopsida > Asparagales > Iridaceae > Iris > Iris pallida. The sequence continues at coordinate 1,337,064 of JANAVB010040220.1, read as the reverse complement.
CCGAACCAAACCAACCAATTGGTCGGTTCGGTTTTGAAACCGACCGACTTGGTTCGGTTTGGATCGGTTCGACTAATCGGTTTTGATCGAATTTTTTTTTTCCAAGTATATAAAAGTGTTTCACAAGGTAAATTCACACAAAAATAAATTATAACCATCTTTTGTTTGGAAGATGTTTGTATGAGATTCCAAAATGGACACTAATCTTCTAAGTAGATCACTTTCATAATGAATTTCTTCCACAAATCCAAAATGATTCTCAAAAATAAACTATAATCCTAATAGATCTATGGATTGAAGATGGAAAATAAACAAACAATGATATGGATAGGTTGGACCGGATATAAATCTAACTTTAGGTTGTTACTAACTAGGTTCAGTTTGGTTCGGTTTAAGCGATTTTTGGAATGACCAAACCGTGAACCGAACCAAATCGGTCGATTTTTTAAATGGTCAAGTCGAACCAATCCGACCGGACCATCGGTATGGTTAAAAACCGACCGATTCGGTTTGGTTTGGTTCGATTTGGTCGGTTTGGTTCAAATATGCACACCCCTAGTTTCAAATATAAAAAAATGACAACAAAAATAATTTTACACCAAATTTGGTTTTATAAATATATTTTATTTCAAGATTTTGTTTTGGAACTATGTTCTTCTAAAATATTAAGATGTGGACATGAACCCCTCGAGGACACAGGTCAAACTAGTAACTAGTAAGAGCACCAACAGCAAGGTTCATCCCAATTTTTAGATTATAGATTCAGAATGTAGGAGTCCATTTTGTAGAACAATAAGATTCATTTGAAGTTTCATGATGGTTCCGTCCAAGCCACATGAGCTATAACTTAGGTCCATGAATTTCTACATTGAGAACGTTCGAGGTTATTTTGTAGAACAATAAAGCTCAATTTGGAACCTCAACTTTTAGATTCTATATATTTTTTTTTGAAAAAGAAAGACTATATCTATTTATTCATTTGGGCCTCGAGACTACCAACCCGGCCCGTTCTAGCCCTACTGAGGTTTCCAAGAAAAGGTTCCCTTATTTTTGCAGGTGGCAAAACCCCAGGTCCTTTCCTTCTCAAGCAAGAGGTTTATTTCTCTCTCCTCTCTTCTTCCGTTCTCTTCTTCTTCCCGAGGAAAAAAAAAAATGTAGTCTTATTCTTTACTCTCAATTTCTATGACAAATATGCAATTACACTCGCGATGATTATGTTTTTTTCCTTTCTATTCACATGTTCCATTATGCAATTATGCCCATGATTATTATGTTTTTTTTTATCCCCTTTTCCTCTTGGGTTTCTTGATTCTGCCTTTATTACATTGTAACAAATCTGGTTTAAATCCGTACTAGTATGCAAAAGTTGGCGCACGTGTGTTTGTTGTGATCGACATAATCTGCTGAAATTCGAGAAACCACAAAATTTTGATGTCGATCTGCACATGGATACATACAGATGTGTGTGGATTATTGAGTATATTTTGTTGATCTGCATTGGCAGATCATCACGAAGAAGCTACGTCGCGTGGACACCGATACGACACGGCGACACGGACACGACACGTTTTTCATCGCGATTTTGGAGCGTCTGACACGATGTGGCGTGGACACGGCATTCCCGTCGCACGTGCTTTCTTCGTACAAGCTGCATGTGATGTCGATACTTGCAATATCACGCAGAATATGTGTCTGCGAAGGATTTAGAGTACATGCTACTATTTAGTTATTTACGAGTACGGTTGTTGGTTTGGAAGGAGTTTAATGCTATATCTAGGCTACAACGGGGAATTTTATCTCTGTAACTGGAAAACCTACAACAGGGAGACTGCATGTCAGGATTATTGTTGATCTGCATTGGCAAATCATCACGAAGAAGCTACGTTGCATGGACACTGACACAACACGGTGCGGACACGGCGACACGTAGTTCATCACGATTTTGGAGTGTCTGACACGATGTGGCACGGACACGGCATTCCCGTTTCACGTGCTTTCTTCCTGTAAGCTGCATGTGACGTCGATACTGCAATATCACGCAGGATTAGAGTACATGCTACTATTTAGCTATTTACGAGTATGATTGTTGGTTGGGAAGGAGTTTAATGCTATATCTAGGATACAGCAAGATTTTGTCTCTGTAACTGGAAAACCTACAACATGGAGGCTGCATGTCAGGATTATTGATTTAAATACATCTTTTATATAAAATATTCTCTAAAAAGTGTGGTCTTGAAAGTTATTCCAAAAAAAATATACTTTCCAAAGTCATATTCAGAATGAGAACTAAAACTTAGACAAATCATGTTTTGGAACCCTGATTACATGTCAAACGAGAGCGAAGTTGCGTTTGGAAAAAACGAGTTATGTAATGAAATCACATTTTCAAGACACGACTTTGTAAGCTACCCTAGTTGGTTAAAATTCTCAAAACTACTGTATATATATATATATATATATATATATATATATATATATATATATATATCCTCACATGTCAAACCTCGAAACCCAATTGTCGACTGTGACTAGTGAGTACGCCAAAGTATTGAAACCGACCAATTTACTAGGTATTTATTAGGCTCGACTTGAAGCACTATTTTATTTTATTTTTTCATTCCACACTTGTTTTGTTTATATGTGTAATAGACTTTGGTCCATCCATCATCTTGGTTGTCACAGGACAGTGAGCCAAATTTGATTCTATAATGTAATCTCTTGCCACACAAAATTTGAAACTCTTTCAGGAGTAAATCTTCTTGCGGTTGGGTAACTATTGGAATTTGACCTATGATTATAGCGCTATAACCGAAAAACCATGTCCTCTATCAATTTCACCCACTTTTTTAATGCCTTAAGATAGGAATCGTCGAGGATTTGCACATGCTATGGGTGAGTTGGATGTCATACAAGGTCTCTTGCATAATTATGAGAGAGCTTCCAATTGCATTTTGGTGGCAAGCACACTTAATAAACAAAAATTAATGACATTGATATATCATCATCCAAGCCTTTTCCCATCACCGAGGGGTCGTATGTGGAGATGTGACAGCTTCCAAAGAATTGTTTAAAGCTTTATGACCAACTGTCAACATGATGTCAACCCACTTTGCTCGAGCCAAGAGTTCTGCCTTCTGGTTATGTGGTTTCATTGAGATATTGTAGTTTATCTCCTGTTGTTTTGGTGCTAGGGAGGAAAAGTAAGTAGGCTAGGTAAATGATTTTATTTTTCCCATAACAGCAACTTTTACTTTTCAAGTTTCATTGTTTTAGCCCGGAAGGAAATTTTATATATTTAGATATTTTTCCAAGGTATGTTAAATTGCTTTATACTTGGGGACTTTTTTCGTCGGACCAAATATTGGAAAGGATTTGTTTCTGTGGGAAGTTGGTTCAGGGCCTTTCAGATGGACCTTAGATCTGAAATTATCAATTTTCTATATCTTTTCTTACTATCTTGAGTTCTCCATAAACAGTTGTGCAGCGCTCATCATAAATTTCACTTCTGGTTGCTTCCCTATTTGTTGAATATAGACTGTAACAATGTTTGCGAATTTGAATGTTTTAGATTTCTTTTACTTCTCTGTGGATGAAGACCAAAACCCTCATTGAGTAGGCATAGGATCAGTTAACTTGACGAAGAAGTTTACATAGATAACATTTAAGCTATGCATAAAAAATGAGAAGTGTTGCTGACATTGATGAATTGACAACAAGTTTCAGCTTCCCCTGTTTAGAAAATCTGAACCTATATTATAGAAATGGCAAATCATTAAAAAGGATGAACATTAGATTAAAAAAAGACTACAAATATAGCAATGGTTTAAGATAATGTAGTGTAGCTCAGATATTTGTTCTTCCATCACCGTAACCATCTTCTTCAAGAAACATTATGAACATGCTATGCTTGCTCCCTGATTTATGGTTTATGCCTGAAGTCGAATTTACTAAAATCCACACCTTATTTGGAAACCTTTTTGTTTCTTTTTTATTTCATGTAGACCCCTACAACTAGTTGTCCTTTTTTATTAGCTTGGAGTAACTAATACGAAATGTATGCCTTCTAAGAAATTGTTTTCCTATCACTTGTATGAAGTAGCTTTTGTTAGGGGTTCGCAAGTTATGACCTAATAAGGGTTATGATCTTGAGTTCACCAAGTTATGAGCAGAACATACTCCCCGGACCATACTTCCTCTCGGTGAAGTTGGTCATATGGAAACTTGCTAATTAAGGCTGTATCTAAATACAGAGAGTAAAACATGCTAATTTCGCATTGACCAGATGAACAACACAAAAGCAACATCTATTGAATTGAGAGTTTAGTGTGTGGTTCTAGCATCATAAATATATATTTGCATTAGCGTGTATCACTATCTAGATTTGCATGTTCATTAATACAGTACAATATTAATGCTTTGTAAAAATAGTTAATTCCCCAAAAATGTAATGAACTGTTGTGCCAGTCAGGCTTCCATAAGCACACATAGTTGACATCCTAAAAAAACACAAATGAACGTATGTCGAGTTAGTTAAACTCCTTATTCTCTTAGCATGTTTTTAATTTCATGTCTAGTGTATTTCATGCCACATACATGTGTTCTAGTGTTTTCATGTCACATAAAATTCAGACAAAAAAAATGTCACATACACATAACTCATTTAGAAGTTCTTCATGTAAAAGGAATGAATTGAATTTTGAACAGCTTGGACCTTATGTTCGTCTTATAACTGGAGGTGGTCAAACACATTGTTAGCTTAGCTAATTAACATATTACTTTTTGTTGTGAAATTTTAATGATACAAATAAACGAAGTTTAACGAATTGTATATGTTGAAAATTAAAATTTCACTCTTGACGTGCTTGTTAACAGGTGATGGATCTTGCAATATTAAATGCATAAAAAGAAGCAACCTCCTATTGCTAAGACTAAAGTAAGATACTGAAATCAAAACCATATATATATATATATATATATATATATATATATATATGCAGGATGGTATTGGACTTCTTGTAGCCAATAACTAAAATCTGGTGACAGGTTTTATTCGTTACCGATGCTAACTTTATGTTATAATTTTCTAGGAAAAAAAATTGAGCATACCTTAAATGGTGATTGGGATGGGGTTGGAGGATGGCAACTACATGGGATTCCTGAATGATCAAAGAAAGCATGATGATGGACCTATCGATCCCATTTACAAAGTCTTTCTAGAACATCTGAAGGCAGATGGGAAGTCATATGTGTTTCAAATGGTAAATGGTGATCGTGGTTTGCCTGTACGAGTAAAGTATGAAGAACAGGACGGGTTATCTGAAATTATGGAGTTGGATACTCAAGCAACTCCACACTTTAATTCTTCTGAGGGAAAAGGCAATTCTACACCTAAAAGTTGCAGAAAAAGTCTATGCTGGAAATCAGATGAACTTGCTGAGTTATCTCCTGTCCCGCACAACCAATCTGAAACTCCGCCAGTGGATGATGACTACATGAGATTTCTGAGTCACGTAAAGGCCAACAACGGTTCTATGATTTTAGAATATGATTCTGTTACCATCACATATGAAGAAGATGCAGAAGCACAAACTTCCAACGATAGCTTGGTGACTGATGAACAAGGACTTGTACCGTACACAACTTCTCAAATAGTTGATTTAACCGTGAGTCTCTAGCTTAGATTCATTATACTTATAAACGAATTGTATGAACCTGAATGTGTTTGTTCACATTTAATCTATCTTCGTTTTTGTTTTAGTTTACAATACTGAACTATTATATTCTGCAACTATGATTATCAGGTACATGAAGATGAAGATAACAGGTCTCTTGACTACTGCGAGTCAAATGAGTTTAAGAGGAAACTCATGGTCATTAACAAAAAGCCATACGATCAGAAAGAATATGAGGGATTATGGAAAGAAATATCTGAGAGGAAACCACTAGAAAGAATGAAGCACTTGCGAAACATGTCTATATCTTATGCAACAAAGGAAGATGGAAACTCATATCTTGATCACTATCCCGGTAACTGAAATATAAACCCTTGAAATTCATATAACCTTCACTTATTAGCCATCTCAAGAAATCCTGTTAAATTTTGTATTTCATAATTGGGTTTCTTCTTTATTAAAGTTAACTGGTGTAACTAGTAATACCAGTATTAATAACCACCAAATTGGATAATGATGTACATATCTTATTCTTGGAGATACTCTTGTGAGTCTTATCAGTCTATCAAAAGTTGATAAAGATAGTAATGATTGGTACAATGCTATTGAATGCTTCACTATTAATCTAAGTCAACTCAAGAAGATCTATGACTATCAAGTAGCATGACCACATATGTTAAATTCAGAGCTAAGAGTTTGTTCATAGCATACATGCTTTTTAGTGGTCCAAAATACTTACTATTGAATGTTGGAGATAATGTGGTGACCGAGTGATGAGAAATGTTAACGGAAAACAAGATGTGTATCAGAGTTCAAAAGAGAAATGCTCAGGAGTTCCCTATTCAATCCTTTTCCTACTATTATTTATCTCTCGTTTGTATGTATAAAGTTTATGTATCTACTTGGACATTAACTGTAGTAAGTAATAACTTCTATCTTTACAATTCTAGAGCTTGCACAGCAGATCTTGGCTACTGATGATTGTCATAAAAGGCTGATCCTCTTGCGTGGGTTTTTCTTCTGGCTGAAGGTACCTTTTTGAGATCTGATTTTTTCCTTTCTGTTTCACATCGATGCCATAATTTTCATGTAGCCAACTTTCATGGCTAACTTGCATTTATTTAAGCCCTCCTTTAGCCTACCTATAATCACCATTAGAGCATAGCTATCTTATTGCTACAAGTTAGAAAGGAAGATTAGGAGTACCGATCATAAAGTTTGATGCCAAAGTCTACTCCTGTATAGTAAGTACTCTTCCTCTTTGAACTGCAAAATACAGAATATTTATAGTTACACCTTTCTTGCTATTGGCTCCTAGGTCTTCATTCAAATTTATGACTGGTTTTTTCTTTGGGTTATCAAGTCAAGAATTAGTGATACTTTGGCCTCTGCAAAGCACATCAAATGGGTTCTTCTGAGAAAAGATGCTAATTAACACTTTTTTTGAAATGGAACGATAGAGTGAATATAGAATCCTAGGCTATGATTTTACTTAGAATATCCCATGGTCTGTTATTTATTTTATTGCTTTTGACAATATTCCAAGTGCTCGTAGAAGATATGTTAATTGATGGGACTAGAGAAGTATTGTCTCAAAGGTAGAGATTTAATGAGAAACTCTAGGAACTGAAGAATTTTGACTTAGTAGGATGAGGTGGAAAGTAGAAATGTACTTTAACAGGACTGTGAGAAAGAATAACAAAGTTGATGGTCTTGAAATACCAAATTGTCATTTAGCACCAATCATTCATCATGTAGGTAAGGTTGGATGGATTAACAAAAAGTAAAATGGTGGAGTTGGGAGCCTACTAAGGCTTCATTTGATATTGCTTATGCTCTTTGAAAGCAGAAGCTTAAGCTGCCGTGAAACTGAACTAGAAGATTTGAAAAATAAGCATCAAGGTTGTGAAAAGCGCTAGGCGCTAGTCGGACGGGCACCTTCCGCCTAGTCCGTCTAGATCTAGGCGGTTCAAAAAAATAAAAATAATCCAAAAAGATCTACTAAAATTTGCAGAAAAAATTCAAAAACTCCAAAACATGCACACTCGGGCGTCAAGGGGACTAGGCGGGCACCTAAGCGGGCATCGGGTGAACACCCGGTGCCTAGCGCCTAGGCGCCGCCTAGGCGGCCGCCTTTTCGAACAGAGGTAAGCATAAGTTACTGTTATCAAACATCTTTGGTTGCCGCTTTTCAAACAAGCACCAACCCAAGTATGCGATACCAAACCCAGACTAAGTATTATGTGATCATTAGCTGACCCATGAAGCCAATTGGAAAATTTATTAGGAAGGTTATTCCCATTGGAAGATCCATGCTTTATAGTGGATATGAGTGCTAGCTAATCATTGTGAAATGTTGTTCCTTTTTGCTCTTTGGGCTTAGGGTGTGTTTGATCTTGCTATTAGTTGTGGGACTGTTTGGTTAGCGGTAGGTGTGCTGAAAGTGGCTTGAAACTGTCACTTTCAATGAAAGTGCCATCAGTTTCGGTGTTTGGTTGGACGTTGAAACTGCAACGCAAAGTGTTTTTCTCTGACGCTCTCTAGTTGCTGTTTTCCTCCTTTTTTAATTTTCACTTGCAGCCCCAAAGAGACGAAAGTGCGTGGGGGGGGGGGGGGGGTGAGCTGCCCATCGGGATGGAAAGAGAGAAATAAAAATGAACTTATTTTCTTCACTCTCCAGCCGCATCCCCACCTCCCTCTACTTCAAATCCAACAAACTCCACTCCCACCTCCTTTCCTACGCCTCCGCCCTCCCCCTCCCTCCCCCCTCCGCATTCCGTCCAACCGCGTCGTCGGCTGCACCGCCGTCGTCTGGATCTCCCAAGGGCCATGCTCCTGCCTCCTCTCCGTCCTCGATGGCGCCACTCCTAAACAAGTCCCGGAGGCGGCCTCCCGCGACCATCGACGGCGTCTTCGGCTTTGAGATCGAGTCCCGGAGGCGGCCTCTAGCGACGGACTGGCGCCGGGCCCTGGCGGCGGTGGTCCCGGCTGTGGTCGTTGGGGAGTGAGGGGCTGGTCGGGTTGAGGGAGGGGTAGCCGGAGATGTCGCAAGAGATTTGTTCGAACGTACGCTCAGAGGACTCGATGTTGCGGAGGATGGGGGAGACGTGGTCGGCGAGAGAGGAGGGATGGTGGTGGTGGTGGAGGAGACGGAGCCCATTGGAATTTTTTAATTTTCTTTTTTTTCTCTTCAGAGTTGAGAGAGACGGAGAGACAGTCAGAGAGAGAGAGAGAGAGAGAGAGGGGAGGGAGTTGGAGGAGGAGATGAACAGTAAAGAGGAGAGGATGACATCCAAACATTGAAAGTTATCCTCCTCGCTTGCGGGGGACAAAAAGTAATGTATCCAAACATATTTTGAAAAGTCACACATGTTGCAAGTGTACTGCATTACATCATGTTGAAAATGTCACTTTCACACTTTCGAGAAGTTACAAGCATCCAAACATCCCCTATATGGAAGTGCTTATCAATAATAATTAATAAGCACTTCTTTGTTATGGAGTTATAAATGTTTAAGACATTTGGTATTTTTTGATATGAAAGCACTTTTCACATAGAAAATATTTGCTAAAATACAAGCTTGTTACCAGCTTCCTCTTTAAGTGATTTTAGAGCTCTACTAGAAAATAAGAATGTTTGGGTTATGTAATGAGATCATCTCTTCTTTTTTTTAATCATAAACTGAAGACTTTGCTCAACATTGGAATTTGGGAAGTATTAGAAAGTTAAATGAAAATTTGCCACATCAGAGAAGAAATCAAAACTTAATCCAAAAGACAAATATGTGAAAAGTATTTCAGTTCTGCATGTGCATATGAATGCTCAGACAAGGCCAAGGTGTGTGTTGATGTATGACCATGGAGCTTGGTTGTACTCAGTGGTGGACACAATTTTTTTTTTCTTTCTTTCTAGGAAGAGCGAAATACATAAACTTATTTAAGGGGTGCATTATGAATTAGAAAAATAAAAAAAAGACAATTTAAAACCTACGATAGATAAAAAAGTTAAGAGAACAAAATATATTAAATTAGAATGTGGGGGATTGGGGGGCATTATACTGAATTTCTAACAAAGATACAAAAAAAAAACAATTTAAGGGGCATTAGATAGAGTTTACAACACAAAAAAATTATAATGTGGCTAGTAAGAATGGATCTCAAGACCTCTACTTTATAAACTCATTAACTTACCTACTAGCAGGGCCGGCCCTGGCCCAGGGCGGCCAGGGCGACCGCCCAGGGCCCCATGAAATTTGGGGGCCCAAAAAAATTAATTTAAATGTATATATATATTAGTAATATTATATTGAAAATAGAACTAATATATAATATGATCCTCCTTTATCACAAAACATTTGTGGTGTAGTGGTAGTTTGTTATACTTGTACACAATAGGTCCTAGGTTCTAGCCTTCGCTGTATCATTTTTTAGTTCAATTTTTTTTATATTATATAAGGGCCTCATTTTAAAAATTTGCCTAGGGCCCCCATTAACTCAGGGCCGGCCCTGCCCACTAGGTTATCATTTTAGCTATGTATTATGAAGAAAATGAAGTGAATAATAGGACAAACAAATAGTACATAGAAGTAAAGCAAGAACTTCCCCTCGGCCTACGGTGAGTCCATCCCTGGTTGTATTGTATTTATCAGGGTCTGGTACAGTTTGGTCAGACAGAAGGGTGCAGAGGCATATAGAAGTGAAAAGCATAGTATGAACACAAATGAAGAGTAGAATCTCTTGGGAGATCAAGAAATGGTAGCCCTTGATAAAGGGTTTGAAACAGAGAGCTAGTGTGATGTAGGCATGGCCCCCTCATGCCCTAATGTAGTTCTGTCCCTTTTTGAGACATTTGTACTAGAAAGGAAGATTAACTAAGGCAGATCACAAACAACAACTTGCTCACGAAACCTAGCTGCCCTAAGCAAGCCGCCTCTTATCTCTCCTGCAGAGGGAGGTGGCAAGGGTTCTTGCCTCTGCCGCCTCCCTCCCCTCTACATCCTCCATCTCTCTCACCCTTTTCTCTGTCCTTTTTTCCCCTTTCTTTTTGTCTCCTTCAACAATCCCCATTTGTGTCGACAGGACCATCACTAACACCTCAACCTATGCGTGATTCCAGCAATGTCAGTTGACGGCACAACACATCCGCATATGCATTTGATGCCGACAATGCCTACATGTGTGTTCCTCGCGGGTGCAATGATCAATGTTGGCAACTACGTTAACGGCAATGGCATGGTTCGACAACATGGGTGGAAGGCTATGTTGTCACAAGCGACGTCTATGCGTGCAGGTCGGAGAGGGCACGTCTCAACCTGGAATTTTTTAACCTGTGTGAGGCGATGCTCGCGTAGGTGCTCCTAGGCGCGCCTAGGCGCCCGCCTTGGGTCGACCAGAGGGAAAAAACGACCCCTAGGCGCCTAGCTAAATGCATATTGTTTAATGTTTATTGCTTATTAGTTATACTACATATTTATTGTATACGTAATATTCTATACAATAACTATTAGTTAAACTCAGTCTTGCTTAATGCTTATTGCTTATTAGTTATACTATATATTTATTGCATACATATTTGCATAATTTTTTGCAAAAGAGCAGCCATATCCTGGACGGACTCCTAGGCAAGGCTGGTGGGCCGTCGCCTCGCCTCATCTAGCGCCCAATACAACATAGGTGGAAGGAAAATTTTTTGGGTGTGTTATTTCTGTTCAGTAGTTTCAACATGGACAACTGTGGACGAGAATTTTGTTGGTTTTGAAGCATGGGTTCATCTTGGAAGATCCAAAGTAACGATGATGTCCAAAACACAATGATAAAATGCTTCTTTAAGCAAGGGACCGTGGAAGACGAGTGCTCAATTGTGAGAGGGTGAGCCACTAGAGAGAACCAAAGTGTTTATTCCACAAAGGGAACCCAAGTGTTTATTCCACAAGGGGCCGGGCCACCTTTGGAAGTCGGATGCTCAATTTGCAAGCGGGACATAAACTTGGTGTTCAATGTGGAAGGGGGACGAGTGACCAATGAGACTTCAAGTATTCATTCTGCGATGGGCCGAGTCACTTTTGGAAGACATGTGCTCAAGTTGCGAGGGCACGAGCCACCTATGGGAAGTCAAGTGTTAAATTGGGCGAGAGGCTGAATCACTTGCCGAAGTCGGGTGCTCAAATTGCAAGGGGGACAAGCCACTGACTAGGGGACTCAATTGTTTATTCGGCGAGAGTCGAGTCACTTGCGGAAGTCGGTTGCTCAATTTGCGAGAGGAAGGAGCCACAACGGAGGAACTCAAGTACTCATTCGGCAAGGGGCCGAGTCACTTGAGAAAGTTGGGTGCTCAAAAGGGTGAAGAGCCACCACCAATGAACACTTCATTCAACGAGAGGCCGAGTCACTAGCGGAAGCTGGGTGCTCAATTTTCTACGCAGACGAGCCAACAAAACAATGGAACTAAGGAATAGGATTCACTTGACGAGGAGCTGACTTACACTTTATGTCTTGCATTATTCTTTTTTTTTTGGGGGGGGGGATTTGTCTACATGTACCTTGGCCTTGTTTCTTTAACTATCATTAATGGAACGCGGAGGGGGTGGGGTGGGGTGGGGGGGTTGAGATTTTCCCATAGTATATCACTTGTTTTGGCTTTCGTCACTAAAGGGTATTTGCGAGTAAGCAATGAAAGTGTTGGAGGATATTGTCGAGCTTAATGCTACTTTTATTTTATTTTATTTTATTTGGTTCTAATTTGAGTTATTTAGTATTGGACTAGATTCGGAAGTTTAGCTGGATTTAAGGAATCTTATGAAACTCTGATTACATCCTTCACTAACGAGGGACATTTGGTAAATGTTAAATTGGAACGTAGTTGTATGTATCTATGTGGGAATGTACAGATACAAAGATGATACAAGAAAAGCCTTTTTACCTTTTTCTTGCATAATTATTCACACTTTCACTTTTGACACGTTAATGTAGTTTAAATGCCATAATGACAAGTATAGTCTCCTTTCAAGAGCATGACATAATGTAATTTATCCTCATATATATATATATATATATATATATATAAAATATATATATATATAGAGAGAGAGAGAGAGAGAGAGAGAGAGAGAGAGAGAGAGAGGAATGCTCTAAAACCAACTGAGTGGTTTCATATTATGGAACCAACCTATGTTATAACTGTTGGATTAGAATTGCAAGACCGACTGTTATAATAACCTATGCTCTAAAAGGTGAGAGTATTAAATGATACATGTATAATCTCAATCTTGTAATCCAAATTCAACGGTTGTAACATAGGTTGGTTCCATAATATGAAACCACCCGATTGGTTTTTGAGCATTTCTGTTATATATTATATATAAACATTATGATATTACATCCTAAAAGACATGTATTGGTTTGTTTGGTATTTATGGGTGTCTTCATGTGTGATGACAATCATTATGAGGTATCAATCTCTCTACCTATATCTGTGGGTAAGTATGGATGGGTTTTGTGGGGGTATGAGTTTTGATGTGGGCATTATGGAAGTGTTTTTCCTTTTGGCTTTTGAGGTGTCATAGAGAGAGAATGTAATATTTTATAGCAAATTGTGTTGTCTTAGTTCTTTGTCTAGACTCTTGATAGGCTAGGGAACTTGGAGCGTGACTCCTTGGTTGCATGAGGTTGAATTGCTTAGCCAAAAGGTAAGTTCTACATACCTGCCAATTGCACGTCTAGGTTTTATGACATGTCCCTCTCATGATCATTAGCTATCTTGGCCAAGAATTTGGCACCAAGATAGGCGGTTGCCATCAGGTGGCAGCCGATCATAAAAACTGTCAAATCTTTTGTGGAGCTTCCTTGTGCTCCACAACTGATCCCATTTTGACCTTATGCTCCATAACGGACCCCATTTTGATAGGAGAAGGCTTTGGATGACCATCTTGATGCCTGTGAAAAGTTTGATCAGTCGTATGCTTATTTTTCATTTAGGTCGAGAATGTATATAAGCTTTGGATGTGTTACTTGAAAGTCTACTTGTTTACATTGTGTGAATGTTTTTATTCGACTCATCTCTATCTGGTTGCAGTTGCAGGTTATCTGGTTGCATTCAGGTTAATGTAATATTCTTCCAATTTGCTAATACCAGATACTTTGATTTTTTTTCTTCTTCCAGAATTTGTGCCACGAAGGAGCCTACATGCCATGGATTTCGTCTGGCTATGAGACAATTACTTTGTGCGACTATGAGATAATACCTCCCCTTAAGATCGCAAGAGACTGAACATGTAATTATGCATGTGTATATTACATCCTTTTTTGGGGTTAAATCTGGGATCATTGTGTAAACATAAATTATGTTGGTAGAATATCTGACAATATTAAAGCTACCTGCTTTTTACATTCTGTAATTATGCATCCATATGCGTATATCACATCCTTTTCTATTTTTGTGTCAAATCTGGGATCATTGCATAAACATAAATTATGTTGGTAGAACATCTGACAATATTAAAAGCTACCTACTTTTTACATCATGTAATTATGCATGCATGTGTATTTACATCATTTTCTATTCTTGTGTCAAATCTGACCATAAATTGCATATTACGTTTTTTTGTGTGTGTGTCAAATCTGGGATCATTGCATAAACATAAATTATGTTGGTAGAATATCTGACAATATTAAACCGAAAAAGCTACCTACTTTTTCCTTCTACAACTGTGGTTATGTATATCATATATTTGGAATATATTTTTTCCCTCCATTCTGCTTTTGGCATTATTTTTATTGCCTTCATTTTCTAACATAAGTAAATCAGTATTTGTGATGAAATTGACCGAAAAATTGTTTGCTGGTGACCTTTTAAATCTATTACTAATATAGGCAAAAATTTGTAGTGGCCTGAGATTAAAAGCACAATTGCAGGCACATCGTTGTTAATAACTTTCAAATTGTTGCTTAATTATTATACAATTACATGTTATAACATTTTTAACAAGTTTAGATGTTAACCTTTCTTTTATCTTTTTTTTTTAAAAGTTAAACAACTGTAATCAAACCTTGACTAGTATATTACAATTCTCAGTGTGTTGCATCAAAGTTGGCTTGTATATATATTACTGAAGCTTTGCTCGTGGCAATTTGCTCAAGCTTACGCCCTGCAATAGCTTGTAACTGAACCACTTTGTACCTCATATAAACATGATGCCAACTAGCATGGTTTCAGAGCCATGTGACAATTGAGTTCATCTATTGTCATTTGTCAGGAATTAGGTGCAAAGGCACCTCCCTTAGTTTGGGTATCCAGGATCTCTCTAGTCAGTGTGTGGTCAAGTGCGGAACCAGAAACTCGAGGTGGGATGGGCTGGAAGTGGATTAGGGTAGACTACGTATAGATTCACTCACATAAAACAATCCAAAAAAAAAAAAAAAATTATATATGATTTTTTTTTGGGGTGGGCAGGCCATTGTTTAGGTCCGTCCTTATGTGTGGTAGTTGCATCTTCTTGACCTGCAGTATGATTTACCAGTTACACCGAATTTTCAGACCCCACCGACATAAAGGGGGGCCACAATATATATATATATATATATATATATATATATATATATATATATAGCAAATGACCTCTAGCCTAGTGGTTAAGAGAGATGCATGCGACCCAAGTGGTCGGGAGTTCGAGCCTCAGTGGAGGCGAGTTCGTCACAAGTACCCATTGCTTCAAAAAAAAAAAAAAAAAAAATATATATATATATATATATATATATATATATATATATATATATATATATAGCTGGGACGTGACATATGGGTCTGGACGGACACTCAGGAGACGAAGTTCCAAACCGGACTCATCGCTCATGGTGTTCTGTGGGCCGGTCCAGCCCGGGTCCGACCGTGGACCGGACCGGCCCGCCCCCCTAAAAGCCCGGACCGGCCCGCTGTAGGCCCGAACCGGCCCGGCCCCCCACTCCCAACCGGTTCGGGTCGGGCCTCCCCCCCCCCCCCCCAGCCCGAGCCCAGCCCGGCCCGGCCCGCTGCAATTTTTTTTTTTTTTTTAAAAACATAGGCCCGGCCCGAATTTGGCCCGGTTGGACCGGCCCGGCCCGCTGGGACCGGTCCAGCAGACCGTTGGCCGAATTCGAATTTTTTTTTTTTCAGATTTTGACCGTTGGGGGGGGGGGGGTTCTTTTACCAAAATACCCCTCCCATATAGCCGTTATTAAAACGTTGGGAGGGGTATTTTGGTCATTTTTGGCCTAAAATTACCGAAATAACCCCAAAAAATTCCTATAAATAGGCCAAAAATCCCATTTTTCAAACACAACTCATTCCTCACAAATTCTCTACATTTCTATACGGTGCTCTGGTGCTCTACTGCTTTCCCTCCCCGGTGCTCTGGTGTTCTACGACTTTCCCTCCCCGGTGCTCTGGTGCTCTACGGCTTCCCGATCTCCCTCCCAACTCCATTCCAGCTCTACGGCTTCCCGATCTTCCTCTCAATCCCTTACTTTCTTCTAACGTAGTTTACTTTATTTTATTTTATATATGGCTGGTGAAGGTTCAAACCCACCTGATCTTGCTGGACAGACTTACCATTATTTTAGTAATTTTTTTGACGGTAATGAAATTCCACCTGAGCAAGTAGCCACCCATCCGATTCCGGAGGGGTGCCAACCATCTCCTCCGGAAGTAGCTAGTACCACCCAACGTCCTGAAAAGAAAAAAAAAGGTCTAAGTATTGGAATTATTTTACTTTGATTTTTGAAACTAATCCTGATGGTTCGCTTGTTTTAGATGCCAAGGGTGAACCGAAACCGTACAAGGCGCAATGCAAGAAATGTCGCAACCAGTACGCATGGAAGAAGGGCGGTGGCACCGGGACCATATCCAGACACTACGACACTTGCTACGGGAAGGACACACTTCAAGCGTCCCAAACCCAAATAAGCTTCGGCGCCACCGGTTCTTCAATTGGTAACTTTACTTACTCAGCTGCTCGGCATAAAACTGAATTAACTAAACATATTATTCGTGACGAACTTCCTTTCACGACGGGTGAAAGCGAATCTTTACGAGATTATGTATCACTTTCTCTAAACCCCTCCTTTACTAAAGTAAGTAGGCAACAAGCTCGAAAGGAGGCCATTCGTCTCTTTAACGAGCAGAAAGCTGCTTTGAAAGCGGATTTTGAAAATGTTAGTAAGTTAGCTATTACTTCTGATATTTGGACTACTAAATGGAGTTATGCTTATATTTGTATTACTGCACACTATATAGATGCACAATGGATGTTGCAAAAATGCATCATCTGTCTTAAACTTATAGAATGTCCACACACGGGCGCTGTAATTTCAAGTGAGATTTCAAGACACGTGCGTGAATATGATATTCATCCTAAAATTTTTTCTATCTCTTTGGACAATGCATCAAACAATAATGCTGCTATGTCTTCTTTGTCAGTAATTTTTAAGCCTATTTTAGAAGGTAGACTTATGCATGTTAGGTGTGCTTGCCATATAATTAACTTAGTTGTTAAAGAATGTTTAAAAATTTTTGAACCCCATTTAGACACTCTGCGACAATGCTTGCTCCACCTAAACTCGTCTCCAAGTAGACAACAAAGTTTTGTATGCACTTGCGCACATTTTGGTATGACTTTTAGAAGATTTGTGAAGGATATACCAACTAGGTGGAACTCCACCTACTTGATGTTGAAATCTGCAATTCCTTTTAAGAGTGCTATTACATATTATTGTACTTCGGATGTCACCTTTGACTATCAGGTTACTGATGATGATTGGGTAGCAGCTGAAAGTGTTTGTGAATTTTTAGAAGTTTTTTACAATGCTACATTAACTCTTTCTGGTGTTTATTATCCCACATCTTGCTTAGCTTTACGTGAACTTTGTAACATGTTTTATTTATTTTCTAAATATAGAGATTATCCAAAATTTGAAATTGCGGTGAGAAATATGGAAGCCAAATTCAAGAAATATTGGGGTGAAGTACCTCTTTTATATTGTTTGGCTTCCATATTTGATCCTACAATCAAATTGGATGGCGTAGAGGTTTTATTAGATGGATATGGAGAATATATGGGTATAGACGTTACTGACATGAAGGCAGAAGTTAAAGTTGCTTTGGACATGTTAGTTATACTGTACGAAGAAGGAGCAACATCGACCCGACCAACTCAGGGGGGGCTAGTAGTAGCTCCGGCTTGGCGTCTAAGCTATCAGCAGCCGGTCGCATACTACAAAGGAAGAAACAAAAGCAATCTTCCCAACCTACTCAAGAGTTGTCTGCTTACGTACCTTAACTCTTATCAAGACGAAGATGAGACTCCAGATCACTTCGCCGTTTTAGAATGGTGGAAGAGACACGACAAGAGATTTCCTGTGCTTTCTAACATAGCACGTGATCTACTGATGGTTCCGGTGTCGACGGTAGCATCGGAGTCCTGTTTTAGTGCAAGTTCGAGGATGTTGAGCGATAGGAGGAGCCGCTTGAAGTCCGATATTTTGGAAGCAATCGTGTGCGTATAAGATTGGATGAATGCTGATAAAAGAACACAAAACCAGAAAGATGAAGAAGATCATGACATCCACGAGCTGGATTTGGAATCGCTTTCATTGCATGAAGGCGAACAACAATGAGACTACGGTGCAAGGTATTAGGTATGTACATTTAAACTTATACATTTCAATTTTAAATTTTAACTTATACTTTCAAAAACTATTTTTATTTTTTACTTATACTATTCAAAATTTTAATTTTAACTTATACTATTCAAATTTTAACTTATACTTTCAAAAACTATTTTTTACTTTAAAAAAAATATTTTTTAACTCCGCCTATGCCAAACAAGCATTTGCCGGTCCCAAGCTCGGATAAAGGAAGAGGGAGAAATATTATTTTTTTAATTTTTATAAAATTTTATAAACTTTTGTATATATTTGTATAAACATTTGTATTACAAACTATTACTAAATTATAAACATTTTTGTATTACTAAATTATAAACATTTATATACATATTTTGTATAAACATTTCATAAACATTTTTGTATTACTATTCAAATTACATTTTATAAACATTTTCTTCTTATACTATTCAAATTACAAACTTTTGTATTAAAAATTTATATTAAAATTTTTCAAAAATATAACATATTCCTAAATTAAAATTAAGTTACAAATTTTTAAAATTAAAATACAAAAGAAAATGATTAAAAAACCAAATTAAAAAAAAAACTGTTAAAAAAAAAAATTTCAAAAAATCGGGCCGGTCCGGTTAAACCGGCCTGAACCGGCCCGAACCGACCAAGGCCCGGACCGGCCCGTGGTCCGGTTCAGCCCGGACCGGCCCTTACTGTGTCCGGTCCACTGGGCCGGGCTGGGTCGGGATTAGCTAAACCGGGCCGGGCTTAGCCCGGACCGCAATTACTACTGGGCCGGTCCTGGACTGGCCCGAACCCGGTCAGGCCCGCAGCCTTTGGACCGTGGGCCGGCCCGGACCGGCCCGAAAAAACCTTGACTCATCGCCAATAGGATTCGGACACCGCATGAGAGACCGGAGTGGGCGGACATTATTTGGAAGTCGAGTACACCACAAAAAATGCAGCTTACTATGTACAAAATTGCTCTGAAACGACTCCTAACTAGGGATCAGTTACAGAGGTTTGGGATACACGGCGTCGATCCGTCATCCCCACTATGTCAACAAGAGGAAGAAACAAGAGACCACCTGTTCTTCAAATGTGTCGTCTCCAGAGAGATTTGGCAGTCGCAACAACAACGACTGGGCATGCAGCCAACGACAGTGGAAGTCTTTGAGGGAGACATGCAGAGCATACGGGACCGCCGAGGAGCTGGAAGAGGGAGAGGAGCTTCCTGGTTTAGTGAGGCCTGTGCTCGCCTGGCGTTAGCAGTATGGCACATATGGAGAGAACGAAACAGCAGAATATTCTATGATACAAGAACTTCGATTATTGGCATTATGCACAATGTAGATTATGATGTAAAAAGGATGGGAGTCAGTGAGAACTGTCCATGAAAGATGTAAACCTTCCCTATTATCATACTTGGTTCCAATATATATATATATATATATATATATATATATATATATATATATATATATATATATATATATAGGAAAACTTAGATGGTGAAACTTTTGAATTCCGAAAATACCCTTAAATACTTATACTAATTAAAATAGTTCATTAATTTTAATAAGGACAACTTAGTAATTAGAAAGACTATCCTTTGGTCTTCCTAAACTAATTAAGAAATGTTAAAATACGTGCAAAGCACGTGAACATATGCTAGTATATATAATAGAAAAACTTGGTGGTGAAACTTTTGAATTCCTAAAATACCCTTGAGTATTTTATAAACACGAAGTTATTATGTCAACTTGTATGTCATTTATGTTTAAGAGCTAAAACAATAAAGTTTGCATGAAGTTTCCTTTTTTCCATACAACTCTTCATGTTCCAATGACAATAAAATTTTTTGTCCTTACCATTTTTCAAAGACTGTTATCCTCAATAGAAAATTTAAAAATAAAACAAAATTCGTACTTCGAGACATTGTAAAAAAAACACACACACACATGAATAATTACCTGACAAAGACAGAAAGACGACACTGACATTATAATATTATAACTAAAATACGTGCAAAGCACGTACATATAGACTAGTATATATAAAGAGGTAACTGTGTTACAGACTCCTGGCCTGAAGGCCACACTTTCAGTCCGAAGGTCCGCACCTGTAACGCACTTGTATCGCACCGCACCCACAACCAGGCCACATGAACAAATGTCCAAAGGTGTTACTGGTTTCTAAAAGGTGGTGTTAAATACACCCGTACTTTTATCAGTTTACCTCTTTCTCTATGTCTCTTATATTCGTTACTTTGTTAAATCAATTAATTATATTTTTATCATATTAACTTACAATTTGAAAAGAGTTAAAAAAGAAAAAAAAAATCGAAGAAACAAACGAATTATAATTTACAATAAATTTCATAACAAACTCAAAGGGTGAGTGAAGATGGAATGAAAGATTTGTAAACGTACATACCTATTCTCTTCGTTTCTGTATTCTAGAATTTTTTTTTTCCAAAGCTATAAAGGCTAGACAACCGTCCAGTTTTGACAAAAAGTAAAAAAATCCATTAGATATTTAATAAAAAAATTAAAAAAAATTAAAGGCTTTAATTTAAAATAAATACAAAATCTAGCTGTGGGAATAAACTGGTAATTTAATTTTTGGAAATAAATATAAGTTGATCAAACTTCTAAAAATAAAGAGGTAAATAGAATAAAAATATGGGTGCGTCCCTTTCTAAGAGCATCATTAGTAAGGCCCATCCCATTTTCTAGATTCTAGATTTAGAATGTAGGAGCTCATTTTGTAGAATAATAAGTCTCATCCCTAGTTCCAATTTCTACAATTTCGGTCCCAACCCATCCATGGGTGCTAAGGGTTGGGCCTCCCAATTTCTAGATTCTAGATTGTAGAAACTCGTTCTTTAGAATAGTAAGTTCCAATTTGGAGCCCAACTTTCTAGATTCTAAACTTTATATTATTTTTTTCCTACATTAATTTTGACCACACAATTTTTGGGACCGAAGCTCACTTTATCATTTTCTACTATTCTCAGACAAACCCAACCCATTCTACATTTACCTTTTTTTGAAATTTTGGGCTCCAAATTGCATTGGAGAGTCCCAACTACTAATGATGCTCTAAAACAACTATCCAAGTTCAATCAAGATTTAAGAATTTTGTAGTTAGTGGACTGAAAAACACAAAGTCATGTGAAAATTCATACAAACATGTATATCATGCATGTCAGATGATATTGTTAAGTTTCACAGTACACGATGCATGACACAACAAACCTTACTTTTTACATACACATAAAAGTTGAACATCAATTAACTTTATTTTATATTATTTTTCAGATTCATTTCACTTCACTGCTAGTCTGCTACTTTTTCCACCTTCTTATGAATTAATTGATTTTGACCGTTATGTAATATAAAACATTTTATCATCCAACAAACTAAAATGACAAATTTGTTTACGATACATGAAATATTAGAGGAAACTAATACCATCTATTTCCTTCAGTTGTTTTACTGTGTTCTAAAGATTTATTTTAAAATGATATTGATTATTGAGATGTTATTTTAGTGTCATTTTCTCGGAATGTATGTGCAAAACTGGCTTGGATGATACAAGATGTAGGTTTAGTTTGCTAGATTTGTTGGATGTAATACTGGATTGAATAACAAAGATTTGTTGGATACAGTACTAAAATATTACTTTTTCTTTTATTATAATAATAAGTGAAATCCTGGATATAGACTATAGTATATTCTATAACCATTTGACAACCATTTATGGCCAGCACAATAGCGTTAATGTGGAAAACAACTTAGACATCAGATGGAGTCGATAGTGTTGGAGCCCTTCAACCAGTATGTGTGATAAATAAAAATTAGTATAACCACGCCAATCACCAATATACACAAAATATTAAAAAATAAACATATCTACAATAATAGCATATTTTTATAGAGTTGTAGTATTCTTCATGGATTATTGTTATTAGTGCCTACAAGGTATTCTTTCAAACCATTTCTTTGGATGAGTATTTATCGGTTTTGGACCGAAAATCGAACCAACCCAAACCGAATATGGTTTGCTTATGGAAAAAAAAAAAATGAATTTTTGGTTGAAAAATACTAAAATTTCTTTTTCGGTTTCGAGTTTGGATTTTAGTTTTGGTCCAAAATCGAAAACAGAATACGACTTGTATTATGTAAATACCCTCAATTCTATGTATATGTCGTAATTAAAATGTGTATTTTTTGAAAGCAACAAGTCTATTTATGCATTTTGAAAACCAAACTTTGGTAATCTAACAACAATTCAGTTTTGACTATTTCAGTTCGGTTGAAACCGAATAAACAGAACGATCACCATACTTCTTATATGAGCTGATACGACAAATTTTAACCCAAAAAATTATCACCCAATTTTTGTTAATGTAATGTTACTTTTAATTTTAAATTTGTCAGATGTCACGTCATCTGTTACGTAAGAAAAAATGGTTTCAAAAGATATTTTGGAGGAATTAATAGCATTTTTTTTCCTGATTGGGGGGCAGGGCAGGGCTGGCCCACTAGGGGTGGGGGTGGGGGTGGTGTT
>JANAVB010040220.1:1162965-1314156 GCA_029216955.1 Iris pallida | reverse complement strand
GGTTTTTTCGGGCCGGTCCGGGCCGGCCACGGTCCAAAGGCTGCGGGCCTGACCGGGTTCGGCCAGTCCAGACCGGCCCAGTAGTAATTGCGGTCCGGGCTAAGCCCGGCCCGTTTAGCTAATCCCGACCCAGCCCGGCCCAGTGGACCGGACACAGTAAGGGCCGGTGCCGGCTGACCGGACCAACGGGCCGGTCCGGCCTTGGTCGGTTCGGGCCGTTCAGGCCGGTTTAACCGGACCGGCCCGATTTTTTGAAATTTTTTTTTTAACAGTTTTTTTTTAATTTGGTTTTTAATCATTTCTTTTGTATTTTATTTTAAAAATTTTAACTTAATTTTAATTTAGGAATATGTTATATTTTTGAAAAATTTAATATAAATTTTAATACAAAAGTTTGTAATTTGAATAGTATAAGAAGAAAATGTTTATAAAATGTAATTTGACTAGTAATACAAAAATGTTTATGAAATGTTTATACAAAATATGTATATTGTTTATATTTAGTAATACAAAAATGTTTATAATTTAGTAATAGTTTGTAATACAAATGTTTATACAAATATATACAAAAGTTTATAAATTTTATAAAAATTAAAAAAATATATTCTCCCTCTTCCTTTATCCGAGCTTGGGGGCCAAATGCTTGTTTGGCATAGGCGGAGTTAAAAATATTTTTTTTTTAAGTAAAAAATGTTTTTGAAAGTATAAGTTAAAATTGAATAGTATAGTTAAAATTAAAATTTTGAATAGTATAAGTAAAAATAAAAAAATTTTTGAAAGTATAAGTTAAAATTTAAATTGAAATGTATAAGTTTAAATGTACATACCTAATACCTTGCCCGTAGTCTCATTGTTGTTCGCCTTCATGCAATGAAAGCGATTCCAAATCCAGCTCGTGGATGTCATGATCTTCTTCATCTTTCTGGTTTTGTGTTCTTTTATCAGCATTCATCCAATCTTATACGCACACGATTGCTTCCAAAATATCGGACTTCAAGCGGCTCCTCCTATCGCTCACATCCTCGAACTTGCACTAAACAGGACTCCGATGCTACCGTCGACACCGGAACCATCATAATCACGTGCTATGTTAGAAAGCACAGGAAATCTCTTGTCGTGTCTCTTCCACCATTCTAAACGGCGAAGTGATCTGGAGTCTCATCTTCGTCTTGATAAGAGTTAAGGTACGTAGCAGACAACTCTTGAGTAGGTTGGGAAGATGCTTTTGTTCTTCCTTTGTAGTATGCGACCGGCTGCTGATAGCTTAGACGCCAAGCCGGAGCTACTACTAGCCCCCCCTGAGTTGGTCGGGTCGATTTGCTCCTTCTTCGTACAGTATAACTACATGTCCAAAGCAACTTTAACTTCTGCCTTCATGTCAGTAACGTCTATACCATATATCTCCATATCCATCTAATAAAAACCTCTACGCCATCCAATTTGATTGTAGGATCAAATATGGAAGCCAAACAATATAAAAGAGGTACTTCACCCCAATATTTCTGAATTTGGCTTCCATATTTCTCACCGCATTTCAAATTTTGGATAATCTCTATATTTAGAAAATAAATAAACATGTTACAAAGTCACGTAAAGCTAAGCAAGATGTGGGATAATAAACACCAGAAAGAGTTAATGTAGCATTGTAAAAACTTCTAAAAATTCACAAACACTTTCAGCTGCTACCCAATCATCATCAGTAACCTGATAGTCAAAGGTGACATCCGAAGTACAATAATATGTAATAGCACTCTTAAAAGGAATTGCAGATTTCACATCAAGTAGGTGGAGTTCCACCTAGTTGGTATATCCTTCACAAATCTTCTAAAAGTCATACCAAAATGTGCGCAAGTGCATACAAAACTTTGTTGTCTACTGGAGACGAGTTAGGTGGAGCAAGCATTGTCGCAGAGTGTCTAAATGGGGTTCAAAATTTTTAAACATCTTTAACAACTAAGTTAATTATATGGCAAGCACACCTAACATGCATAAGTCTACCTTCTAAAATAGGCTTAAAAATTACTGACAAAGAAGCATAGCAGCATTTTGTTGATGCATTGTCCAAAGAGATAGAAAAATTTTAGGATGAATATCATATTCACGCACGTGTCTTGAAATCTCACTTGAAATTACAAAGCGCCCGTGTGTGGACATTCTATAAGTTTAAGACAGATGATGCATTTTTGCAACATCCATTTGCATCTATATAGTGTGCAGTAATACAAATATAAGCATAACTCCATTTAGTAGTCCAAATATCAAATAATAGCTAACTTACTAACATTTTCAAAATCCGCTTTCAAAGCAGGCTTCTGCTCGTTAAAGAGACGAATGGCCTCCTTTCGCTGTTGCCTACTACTTTAGTAAAGGAGGGGTTTAGAGAAAGTGATACATAATCTCGTAAAGATTCGCTTTCACCCGTCGTGAAAGGAAGTTCGTCACGAATAATATGTTTAGTTAATTCGTTTTATGCCGAGCAGCTGAGTAAGTAAGTTACCAATTGAAGAACCGGTGGCGCCGAAGCTTATTTGGGTTTGGGACGCTTGAAGTGTGTCCTTCCCGTAGCAAGTGTCGTAGTGTCTGGATATGGTCCCGGTGCCACCGCCCTTCTTCCATGCGTACTGGTTGCGACATTTCTTGCATTGCGCCTTGTACGGTTTCGGTTCACCCTTGGCATCTAAAACAACGAACCATCAGGATTAGTTTCAAAAATCAAAGTAAAATATTCCAATACTTAGACCTTTTTTTTTTCTTTTCAGGACGTTGGGTGGTACTAGCTACTTCCGGAGGAGATGGTTGGCACCCCTCCGAATCGGATGGGTGGCTACTTGCTCAGGTGGAATTTCATTACCGTCAAAAAAATTACTAAAATAATGGTAAGTCTGTCCAGCAAGATCAGGTGGGTTTGAACCTTCACCAGCCATATATAAAATAAAATAAAGTAAACTACGTTAGAAGAAATAAGGATTGAGAGGAAGATCGGGAAGCCGTTAGAGCTGGAATGGAGTTGGGAGGGAGATCGGGAAGCCGTAGAGCACCAGAGCACCGGGAGGGAAAGTCGTATAACACCAGAGCACCGGGAGGGAAAGCAGTAGAGCACCAGAGCACCGTAGAAATGTAGAGAATTTGTGAGGAATGAGTTGTGTTTAAAAATGGGATTTTTGGCCTATTTATAGGAATTTTTGGGGTTATTTCGGTAATTTTAGGCCAAAATGAACCAAAATACCCCTCCCATATAGCCGTTATTAAAACGTTGGGAGGGGTATTTTGGTCATTTTTGGCCTAAAATTACCGAAATAACCCCAAAAAATTCCTATAAATAGGCCAAAAATCCATTTTTCAAACACAACTCATTCCTCACAAATTCTCTACATTTCTATCGGTGCTCTGGTGCTCTACTGCTTTCCCTCCCCGGTGCTCTGGTGTTCTACGACTTTCCCTCCCGGTGCTCTGGTGCTCTACGGCTTCCCGATCTCCCTCCCAACTCCATTCCAGCTCTACGGCTTCCCGATCTTCCTCTCAATCCCTTACTTTCTTCTAACGTAGTTTACTTTATTTTATTTTATATATGGCTGGTGAAGGTTCAAACCCACCTGATCTTGCTGGACAGACTTACCATTATTTTAGTAATTTTTTTGACGGTAATGAAATTCCACCTGAGCAAGTAGCCACCCATCCGATTCCGGAGGGGTGCCAACCATCTCCTCCGGAAGTAGCTAGTACCACCCAACGTCCTGAAAAGAAAAAAAAAGGTCTAAGTATTGGAATTATTTTACTTTGATTTTTGAAACTAATCCTGATGGTTCGCTTGTTTTAGATGCCAAGGGTGAACCGAAACCGTACAAGGCGCAATGCAAGAAATGTCGCAACCAGTACGCATGGAAGAAGGGCGGTGGCACCGGGACCATATCCAGACACTACGACACTTGCTACGGGAAGGACACACTTCAAGCGTCCCAAACCCAAATAAGCTTCGGCGCCACCGGTTCTTCAATTGGTAACTTTACTTACTCAGCTGCTCGGCATAAAACTGAATTAACTAAACATATTATTCGTGACGAACTTCCTTTCACGACGGGTGAAAGCGAATCTTTACGAGATTATGTATCACTTTCTCTAAACCCCTCCTTTACTAAAGTAAGTAGGCAACAAGCTCGAAAGGAGGCCATTCGTCTCTTTAACGAGCAGAAAGCTGCTTTGAAAGCGGATTTTGAAAATGTTAGTAAGTTAGCTATTACTTCTGATATTTGGACTACTAAATGGAGTTATGCTTATATTTGTATTACTGCACACTATATAGATGCACAATGGATGTTGCAAAAATGCATCATCTGTCTTAAACTTATAGAATGTCCACACACGGGCGCTGTAATTTCAAGTGAGATTTCAAGACACGTGCGTGAATATGATATTCATCCTAAAATTTTTTCTATCTCTTTGGACAATGCATCAAACAATAATGCTGCTATGTCTTCTTTGTCAGTAATTTTTAAGCCTATTTTAGAAGGTAGACTTATGCATGTTAGGTGTGCTTGCCATATAATTAACTTAGTTGTTAAAGAATGTTTAAAAATTTTTGAACCCCATTTAGACACTCTGCGACAATGCTTGCTCCACCTAAACTCGTCTCCAAGTAGACAACAAAGTTTTGTATGCACTTGCGCACATTTTGGTATGACTTTTAGAAGATTTGTGAAGGATATACCAACTAGGTGGAACTCCACCTACTTGATGTTGAAATCTGCAATTCCTTTTAAGAGTGCTATTACATATTATTGTACTTCGGATGTCACCTTTGACTATCAGGTTACTGATGATGATTGGGTAGCAGCTGAAAGTGTTTGTGAATTTTTAGAAGTTTTTTACAATGCTACATTAACTCTTTCTGGTGTTTATTATCCCACATCTTGCTTAGCTTTACGTGAACTTTGTAACATGTTTTATTTATTTTCTAAATATAGAGATTATCCAAAATTTGAAATTGCGGTGAGAAATATGGAAGCCAAATTCAAGAAATATTGGGGTGAAGTACCTCTTTTATATTGTTTGGCTTCCATATTTGATCCTACAATCAAATTGGATGGCGTAGAGGTTTTATTAGATGGATATGGAGAATATATGGGTATAGACGTTACTGACATGAAGGCAGAAGTTAAAGTTGCTTTGGACATGTTAGTTATACTGTACGAAGAAGGAGCAACATCGACCCGACCAACTCAGGGGGGGCTAGTAGTAGCTCCGGCTTGGCGTCTAAGCTATCAGCAGCCGGTCGCATACTACAAAGGAAGAAACAAAAGCAATCTTCCCAACCTACTCAAGAGTTGTCTGCTTACGTACCTTAACTCTTATCAAGACGAAGATGAGACTCCAGATCACTTCGCCGTTTTAGAATGGTGGAAGAGACACGACAAGAGATTTCCTGTGCTTTCTAACATAGCACGTGATCTACTGATGGTTCCGGTGTCGACGGTAGCATCGGAGTCCTGTTTTAGTGCAAGTTCGAGGATGTTGAGCGATAGGAGGAGCCGCTTGAAGTCCGATATTTTGGAAGCAATCGTGTGCGTATAAGATTGGATGAATGCTGATAAAAGAACACAAAACCAGAAAGATGAAGAAGATCATGACATCCACGAGCTGGATTTGGAATCGCTTTCATTGCATGAAGGCGAACAACAATGAGACTACGGTGCAAGGTATTAGGTATGTACATTTAAACTTATACATTTCAATTTTAAATTTTAACTTATACTTTCAAAAACTATTTTTTATTTTTTACTTATACTATTCAAAATTTTAATTTTAACTTATACTATTCAAATTTTAACTTATACTTTCAAAAACTATTTTTTACTTTAAAAAAAAATATTTTTTAACTCCGCCTATGCCAAACAAGCATTTGCCGGTCCCAAGCTCGGATAAAGGAAGAGGGAGAAATATTATTTTTTTAATTTTTATAAAATTTTATAAACTTTTGTATATATTTGTATAAACATTTGTATTACAAACTATTACTAAATTATAAACATTTTTGTATTACTAAATTATAAACATTTATATACATATTTTGTATAAACATTTCATAAACATTTTTGTATTACTATTCAAATTACATTTTATAAACATTTTCTTCTTATACTATTCAAATTACAAACTTTTGTATTAAAAATTTATATTAAAATTTTTCAAAAATATAACATATTCCTAAATTAAAATTAAGTTACAAATTTTTAAAATTAAAATACAAAAGAAAATGATTAAAAAACCAAATTAAAAAAAAAACTGTTAAAAAAAAAATTTCAAAAAATCGGGCCGGTCCGGTTAAACCGGCCTGAACCGGCCCGAACCGACCAAGGCCCGGACCGGCCCGTGGTCCGGTTCAGCCCGGACCGGCCCTTACTGTGTCCGGTCCACTGGGCCGGGCTGGGTCGGGATTAGCTAAACCGGGCCGGGCTTAGCCCGGACCGCAATTACTACTGGGCCGGTCCTGGACTGGCCCGAACCCGGTCAGGCCCGCAGCCTTTGGACCGTGGGCCGGCCCGGACCGGCCCGAAAAAACCTTGACTCATCGCCAATAGGATTCGGACACCGCATGAGAGACCGGAGTGGGCGGACATTATTTGGAAGTCGAGTACACCACAAAAAATGCAGCTTACTATGTACAAAATTGCTCTGAAACGACTCCTAACTAGGGATCAGTTACAGAGGTTTGGGATACACGGCGTCGATCCGTCATCCCCACTATGTCAACAAGAGGAAGAAACAAGAGACCACCTGTTCTTCAAATGTGTCGTCTCCAGAGAGATTTGGCAGTCGCAACAACAACGACTGGGCATGCAGCCAACGACAGTGGAAGTCTTTGAGGGAGACATGCAGAGCATACGGGACCGCCGAGGAGCTGGAAGAGGGAGAGGAGCTTCCTGGTTTAGTGAGGCCTGTGCTCGCCTGGCGTTAGCAGTATGGCACATATGGAGAGAACGAAACAGCAGAATATTCTATGATACAAGAACTTCGATTATTGGCATTATGCACAATGTAGATTATGATGTAAAAAGGATGGGAGTCAGTGAGAACTGTCCATGAAAGATGTAAACCTTCCCTATTATCATACTTGGTTCCAATATATATATATATATATATATATATATATATATATATATATATATATATATATATATATAGGAAAACTTAGATGGTGAAACTTTTGAATTCCGAAAATACCCTTAAATACTTATACTAATTAAAAATAGTTCATTAATTTTAATAAGGACAACTTAGTAATTAGAAAGACTATCCTTTGGTCTTCCTAAACTAATTAAGAAATGTTAAAATACGTGCAAAGCACGTGAACATATGCTAGTATATATAATAGAAAAACTTGGTGGTGAAACTTTTGAATTCCTAAATACCCTTGAGTATTTTATAAACACGAAGTTATTATGTCAACTTGTATGTCATTTATGTTTAAGAGCTAAAACAATAAAGTTTGCATGAAGTTTCCTTTTTTCCATACAACTCTTCATGTTCCAATGACAATAAAATTTTTTGTCCTTACCATTTTTCAAAGACTGTTATCCTCAATAGAAAATTTAAAAATAAAACAAAATTCGTACTTCGAGACATTGTAAAAAAAACACACACACACATGAATAATTACCTGACAAAGACAGAAAGACGACACTGACATTATAATATTATAACTAAAATACGTGCAAAGCACGTACATATAGACTAGTATATATAAAGAGGTAACTGTGTTACAGACTCCTGGCCTGAAGGCCACACTTTCAGTCCGAAGGTCCGCACCTGTAACGCACTTGTATCGCACCGCACCCACAACCAGGCCACATGAACAAATGTCCAAAGGTGTTACTGGTTTCTAAAAGGTGGTGTTAAATACACCCGTACTTTTATCAGTTTACCTCTTTCTCTATGTCTCTTATATTCGTTACTTTGTTAAATCAATTAATTATATTTTTATCATATTAACTTACAATTTGAAAAAGAGTTAAAAAAGAAAAAAAAAATCGAAGAAACAAACGAATTATAATTTACAATAAATTTCATAACAAACTCAAAGGGTGAGTGAAGATGGAATGAAAGATTTGTAAACGTACATACCTATTCTCTTCGTTTCTGTATTCTAGAATTTTTTTTTTCCAAAGCTATAAAGGCTAGACAACCGTCCAGTTTTGACAAAAAGTAAAAAAATCCATTAGATATTTAATAAAAAAATTAAAAAAAATTAAAGGCTTTAATTTAAAATAAATACAAAATCTAGCTGTGGGAATAAACTGGTAATTTAATTTTTGGAAATAAATATAAGTTGATCAAACTTCTAAAAATAAAGAGGTAAATAGAATAAAAATATGGGTGCGTCCCTTTCTAAGAGCATCATTAGTAAGGCCCATCCCATTTTCTAGATTCTAGATTTAGAATGTAGGAGCTCATTTTGTAGAATAATAAGTCTCATCCCTAGTTCCAATTTCTACAATTTCGGTCCCAACCCATCCATGGGTGCTAAGGGTTGGGCCTCCCAATTTCTAGATTCTAGATTGTAGAAACTCGTTCTTTAGAATAGTAAGTTCCAATTTGGAGCCCAACTTTCTAGATTCTAAACTTTATATTATTTTTTTCCTACATTAATTTTTGACCACACAATTTTTGGGACCGAAGCTCACTTTATCATTTTCTACTATTCTCAGACAAACCCAACCCATTCTACATTTACCTTTTTTTTGAAATTTTGGGCTCCAAATTGCATTGGAGAGTCCCAACTACTAATGATGCTCTAAAACAACTATCCAAGTTCAATCAAGATTTAAGAATTTTGTAGTTAGTGGACTGAAAAACACAAAGTCATGTGAAAATTCATACAAACATGTATATCATGCATGTCAGATGATATTGTTAAGTTTCACAGTACACGATGCATGACACAACAAACCTTACTTTTTACATACACATAAAAGTTGAACATCAATTAACTTTATTTTATATTATTTTTCAGATTCATTTCACTTCACTGCTAGTCTGCTACTTTTTCCACCTTCTTATGAATTAATTGATTTTGACCGTTATGTAATATAAAACATTTTATCATCCAACAAACTAAAATGACAAATTTGTTTACGATACATGAAATATTAGAGGAAACTAATACCATCTATTTCCTTCAGTTGTTTTACTGTGTTCTAAAGATTTATTTTAAAATGATATTGATTATTGAGATGTTATTTTAGTGTCATTTTCTCGGAATGTATGTGCAAAACTGGCTTGGATGATACAAGATGTAGGTTTAGTTTGCTAGATTTGTTGGATGTAATACTGGATTGAATAACAAAGATTTGTTGGATACAGTACTAAAATATTACTTTTTCTTTTATTATAATAATAAGTGAAATCCTGGATATAGACTATAGTATATTCTATAACCATTTGACAACCATTTATGGCCAGCACAATAGCGTTAATGTGGAAAACAACTTAGACATCAGATGGAGTCGATAGTGTTGGAGCCCTTCAACCAGTATGTGTGATAAATAAAAATTAGTATAACCACGCCAATCACCAATATACACAAAATATTAAAAATAAACATATCTACAATAATAGCATATTTTTATAGAGTTGTAGTATTCTTCATGGATTATTGTTATTAGTGCCTACAAGGTATTCTTTCAAACCATTTCTTTGGATGAGTATTTATCGGTTTTGGACCGAAAATCGAACCAACCCAAACCGAATATGGTTTGCTTATGGAAAAAAAAAAAATGAATGGTTTTGGTTGAAAAATACTAAAATTTCTTTTTCGGTTTCGAGTTTGGATTTTAGTTTTGGTCCAAAATCGAAAACAGAATACGACTTGTATTATGTAAATACCCTCAATTCTATGTATATGTCGTAATTAAAATGTGTATTTTTTGAAAGCAACAAGTCTATTTATGCATTTTGAAAACCAAACTTTGGTAATCTAACAACAATTCAGTTTTGACTATTTCAGTTCGGTTGAAACCGAATAAACAGAACGATCACCATACTTCTTATATGAGCTGATACGACAAATTTTAACCCAAAAAAATTATCACCCAATTTTTGTTAATGTAATGTTACTTTTAATTTTAAAATTTGTCAGATGTCACGTCATCTGTTACGTAAGAAAAAATGGTTTCAAAAGATATTTTGGAGGAATTAATAGCATTTTTTTTCCTGATTGGGGGGCAGGGCAGGGCTGGCCCACTAGGGGTGGGGGTGGGGGTGGTGTTTGTCACCCTCATTTCCCGTATTTCGTATTTTGCCCGTATTTTGATTTTGCGTATATTTTAAATCTTGCCTAACTGCGGTATTTCGATATTTCTCGTATTTTCTTATTCGGATTTTCGGTTTGGTTTAATATGACTTGGTTTGGTTTGTAGGAATGAAAACACCTTTAGCTATCTTGCACCCTCAAGAACACCACAACAACCCCCATTAAAATCCCACCAACTTTTTCTCTCTCCCCATAATTTCCATTTATTTCTTCCTCTTCTTCTTCCTCCTACCACCACCAACATCCCCACCATAGGCAAGTTGCACCTTGCCATTTAATAAGGACCCATTTTATTTGATATTTAGTTAGATTAGAGCTCTAGGACCAATGTTAGAGCTTGGCATTTTGGGTTTTGAAGCTTGGATTTCCCTAGATCTAGACTTTGTTCATTTTCGGATTTCTTTAGATTTGATCTATTAAACTTGAATTTTGGTTGGTTTTATTTTTTCCATGTTGTAGAGGGTGGAATTTTACCCTAGTTAGAGCCTTGGAAGTCCGGATTTGGAGCTTGGATGGCCGACTTATGGTGTTCCAAA
This sequence comes from Iris pallida, assembly GCA_029216955.1. Lineage (NCBI taxonomy): Eukaryota > Viridiplantae > Streptophyta > Magnoliopsida > Asparagales > Iridaceae > Iris > Iris pallida. Next base: position 1,303,314 of record JANAVB010040220.1, on the reverse strand, counting down.
GTTTTGGAACCCATGGGTTCTCCTCCTCGGCTAGAGGAGGAAGACGACCCCCAGGCGCGCCTACTTGTCGGACTGCGCCTACTTTCTGGCCTCCTGGCCCGATGGCGCCTAGTTTTTTTGGCCGCGCGCTCTTTAGCGCAGCGCGCCTTCCTGGCCGATTGCGCCTTCCAGGCCCGATCGCGCCTAGTTTTGGGCCGTGCACTTTTTAGCGCAGCGCGCCTATTTTTCTGGCCGCGCGCTGTTTAGCGCTGCGCGCCTCCTTGCGGGCCACGCTGTTTAGCGCCTGGCCCGATTGCGCCTGCTCCCTTGACCTAGGCGCACTCTGGTGTGCTGCCTCCTTAGGCGCACTCCAGTGTGCCTCTTCCTAGGCGCATTTGACCCTTGGACCCAGGCGCACTCTAGCGCACCCTGGCTAGGCGCACTTTGTTGGTTCCGGCTTAAGCGCACTCCAGTGCACTCCAGTGCACTTGGATCCAGGCGCACTCTAGTGTGCTCCCTCAACCAGGCGCACTCTAGTGTGCTGCCACCAGGCGCACTCTAGTGTGCTTGTTCCCTGGCACACCCTAGTTCACCTACACCCCTAGTGCCTTAGTGCCTGCTTTATAACTTGGTTTTCTTTTGATATGATTGGAGCTTTTGGGATTTTGATTGCTCACATGCACAACTTGACTTGGTCTGACACGTCTTGAAACTATTTTCTATGATTTGGCATGGTTTGGCCTGCAGCTAGTTTTCTCCTATCTGTTGAATATCTTGTTAATAACTGGGACCGGTAACTTGATAACTCGGCTTGACTTGATAGTGGCCCGTGGTGGCGCACTCCCGACTTGGCATGACTTGATAACTCAACTTGACTTGACTTGGTATGACTTGGCTTCACTTGATAGTGGCCCGTGGTGGCGCACTCGTGACTCGACTTGACTTGTCTTGACACCGTGGGTGTACTACCTGTTGCTCTGTGCAAATCACTTGTCTTGTCTTGCATCATGTCTAAGGGGTGACTCCCTGGGTACCACGGCCAGGGACTCACACTAAAATTGGACTAGGTAATGAGTAGACCAAATTAGAACATGGAGAATTCCCGGTCACAGGCAGTCTCGTTATCTGGAGGCATTAATGGACTTGTAGCTTGCCGACGAGTAGAGCACATTTCCAGCACACTGTCATGTGTTGCACCCTCTAAGTCACCTAAGGGTACATTTGTCTCCCGGGCAATTTACCCACCTATAACTCTCAACCCGCGGAAGGATAACTGGATGGTCTGCAGGGCTTGGGACTGGGAGTTTCTCACCTGCATCTTGTTAGTAATTAGGCTTGTGATAACCCTAGTTAGTTAAAGTAGTAAGCCGTAGTATTTGCTTGGCCGTTGTGAAATGGATGTTGTCCAGCCTTGTCTAAGTCTTGTCTAGCCCCTGTACCTGGAACTCTTGGTCATGATTGTTTTACTTATCTCTAACGATAAATGGGTAGAGACAGTGAGCTATTCAGGCGAAGGGGTACAATCCCAGTCCTTGTTTGGTTAAGGATTGTAACCTGGCTCCCGGAATGGTTCCACGTCCCTAGTCATTTATCGCTCTGTGTACTTTTACTACTTGTACTTCTTTTATTCTTTATGTTCTGATATGCTGGCTTTTGTTCTTATTTGTGGCCCCCTTTGTGGCACTCGCTCTTTCTGGGGTTTGACCCAGCTGGTTTTGTGTGGCCAGATTTCGGAGCAGCTCCCGAGGATCTACCAAGCTTCCAGCCCAATGGTGAACACTAGACGGAACCCGGGCTACGAGTGGGTCTTCCCTTTTTGTTTCACCCACTCATATATAAATTTATTCTTTTGAGGCGTTTGCCGACGAGCACCTGTTAGCTCGATGCACATTTACTTACTGTCTGCCTACGGGCTGTAACATGATTAACAAATCCTAGGGTTGATCATGTATGACTGAACTCTTGCTAGTCCTATCATTTTGTATGACTAGCTTCATGATCATCCAATATGTAATATTTGGGACGCCTTATATATATATATTTGATGCTCTAACATCTTGTAACTCTGTTAATTGCTTGAGATTGAGACAATAGGCTTGACCTTAAGAGACTGCTGGCTTGTAGTAAACCCTCATATCTAGACAGCCGTGACCGTATAGTTGAGATGTATTCTATTTCAATATACGTAGCTGGCTGTGTCTGCCCCCGCTCTCCAGTATTCTGGTTCTGGGGCGTGACACGGTTTAAGTGGTGGCCCATGCAGGTCTTGGCATTCAAGAAATGTGAGGGTTTACCAAATAGATGTCTCAATCAATATTCGCCCTTGATCTCTGCTCGTATCTTCAAATCCCTGAGATTCTTGACCTGATCATATTGCTTGTATAATTGATCTGTCCTGGACCTTTCCTTATTGTTCCCTATGTCATCTTCTTCAGCGGCATTACTCCCGGACCTGCCAACCAGCCAGAGGAAGCTCGACAAGCACTCCAGCGCCAGGAAGATCAAGCTCAGCACTCTGGAGTAGCCTCTCGAGTTATGCCTTCCGGAGGCCCGGAACCTCCAGTTCAGGCAGCTCCGCCCGTTCAACCAGCTAGACAGGATGAGGGGCCTTTGGTAGGGCTTATCAGAGAACTGCTTGCATCCCAAGATCGTCGAGGTGACGCCTTGCACCAGGAGGTTCATGATGCACTAAACCGAGGAGGTCCCCAAGGAAATCAGGCGGCCAACAGTTTCAAGCGTTTGAACCCTCCCTTCTTTGACGGCAGTGAAGATGCGATTGCCGCGGATGCTTGGCTTCAGGATACCGAGGTGGTCCTGGAAGCAGCTAGGACACCTGAAAATGAGAAGGTGGCGGTGGTACGCCTACAGTTGTTAGACTTAGCTCGCGATTGGTGGGCAGCTCAGGCCATGGGATTAGCAACGCCAGTCACTTGGGCGACGTTCAGAGAGAGGTTCCAGACAAAGTACTTCGATGCGGTGGCACGGTACGACCTGCAGACCAGATTCACCAACTTGAAGCAAGGAGGCAGGACGGTCGATGGCTATGCGACCGAGTTCTCTAGGCTGAGTAGGTTCGCCCCCACCTTGGTGGCAACCGAGTTCGATAGGGCTCAGCGGTTCCAGCAAGGACTGCATTTGGAGATATTATTGGCTGTGGAACAGTTCGAGCACCAGACGTTCGATGCAGTATTGAAAGCAGCAAGGAGGCATGAGTATACCTCCCGGAGAATTGTGGACAGGACCGGAGGCAGGAAGCGGTCCCACAACCAGATGCACCAATCTTCAGCTCCAGCCCCGGCAGCTAGGGGTATAACCATTGGAACTCCGAGGCGGGCGGCCTCAGTGACGTCGGTTCAGCATTCGACCCCGACGTACCCGCAGCAGCAGAAGCAGAAGCAGTCTTCCGCGGTGGGATGTTCTCATTGCGGGAAGCCGGGCCATGTAGTGGCAGAGTGTCGTAGGGCACGAGGATTGTGCCTGGCTTGTGGAGGAGCAGACCACCAGATAGGGACCTGCCCGAATAGGGGAGGTCCATCATCGTCCAACCTTTCTAGTTCTTCGGTGAGGGGACCAGCCCCAGTTCCAGTCCAGCAGCAGCAGCAACAGCAGTACCCGAGGCCATTGTTGCCTCAGGCCCAGGCCTTTCAGCAGCAGAACCAGCAGCAGTTCACCCAGGCTCCGGCACAGAACCGACAGAGGGGTTTCCAGCAGAGGGGACCCGCAGCTAGAGGTCAGGCTATGATAATGACCATGGAAGAAGAAGTTGCACCAGGTGAGGTAGTGGCAGGTACTATTCTCGTCAACACTTTTCCAGCATCTGTATTATTTGATTCTGGTGCATCGCATTCATTCATGTCTGCACGATTCGCGACACGGATAGGGTTGGAGCCCGAGTCATTATCAGTAAGGCTCAATATACTTACTGGTAATGGTCTTATGGGAGTAGATCGAGTGTTCTCCTCGTGTCGGATCGTAGTTAGCGGTAGAGAGTTCCCCGCTAGATTTATAGAATTCCCTATGGCAGACTATGATGTAGTCCTAGGCATGGATTGGTTGAGGAACCATTATGCTAGGATAGACTGCCATGTTGGCAGAGTTGTCTTTAGTATTCCCGGAGAGCCAGAGTTTTCATTTTCCAGAGGCACAGTAGAGCCATCTCCTCCAGTATTGCGGATGGCAGTAGCAGCAGTGCAGTTGCCCCGGATAGTTGAAGAGTTTCCAGATGTCTTCCCAGAGGAACTTCCAGGGATGCCACCAGAGCGGGAGATCGAGTTCACCATTGACTTGATTCCCGGGACAGCACCAGTATCAGAGCGAGTTTACAGAATGGCGCCTTCAGAGTTGGAAATTTTGTACAAGATGATTGAAGAACTCAGGACCAAGGGATTCATTCGTGCAAGTGGATCGCCTTGGGGAGCCCCGATGCTTCTTGTGAAAAAGAAGGATGGTACGTCCAGGCTATGTGTTGATTATCGTACCTTGAACTCAGTGACAATCAAGAACAGATACCCTCTTCCAAGGATAGATGACTTATTTGATCAACTCAAAGGGGCTTCAGTTTTCTCGAAGATAGACTTGCGGTCAGGATACCACCAGATCAGAGTTAGAGAGCAGGACATCCCGAAGACGGCGTTCAGATCTAGGTACGGGCATTGGGAGTTTCTAGTTATGCCCTTTGGAGCGACCAATGCGCCGGCAGTGTTCATGGATCTCATGACCCGTATTTTCATGCCTTACTTGGATCAGTTTGTGATAGTATTCCTTGATGACATCCTGGTCTACAGCAAGAGTGAGGCGGAGCATGAACAGCATCTTCGTGTGGTTCTTCAGATTCTCAGAGAGCACCAGTTGTACGCCAAGTTCAGTAAATGCGAGTTCTGGCTCGATCGCATTTCATACTTGGGTCACATCATTACCCGAGGAGGAGTGGAAGTGGATCCCCAGAAGATTGTGGCCATCGAGGCATGGCCAGTACCCAGTTCAGTGGCAGAAGTTCGCAGCTTTCTTGGATTGGCCGACTACTACCGGCGGTTCGTCTCTGATTTTGCAAGGATTTCAGCGTCGATGACCCAGTTGACCCGCAAGGATGTGCCGTTCGTTTGGACAGCAGAATGTCAGGAATCATTTGAGAAATTGAAGCGAGGTTTGATAACGGCTCCCATTCTCACCCTTCCAGATGGGACCGGAGGATTCACAGTTTATTGCGATGCTTCAGGCAGAGGATTGGGATGTGTTTTGATGCAGCATGGGAAGGTAATTGCTTATGCGTCACGTCAACTCCGTGATCATGAGGAGAATTACCCGACCCACGACTTGGAGCTAGCAGCAGTAGTGTTTGTACTTAAGTTGTGGAGGCACTACTTGTACGGAGACAGAGTGGAGATATTTACTGATCACAAGAGCCTGAAGTACGTTTTCACCCAGAAGGATCTTAATATGCGGCAGAGAAGATGGCTCGAGCTACTTGTGGACTATGATGTGGACTTGCAGTATCACCCAGGGAAGGCCAACGTAGTAGCAGATGCATTGAGCCGGAGAGCCGGAGTCTACCTTCTAACAGCGCAACCAGAGCTATTGGCAGATCTTCAGAAGATGGGAATTGAAGTGATTCTCCCTTCCAATGTGGTCTTGATGGCCAGCCTACAGATACAGTCCACCATAGTTGAGAGGATCCGGACAGCACAATTAGCAGATTCCAAGATTCAGCGGCTCAGAGCAGAGTGCGAGGCAGGGAGAAGGCCAGAGTTATGTATTCATGAGGATGGTACACTTCGACACGGCACGCGTCTTTGTGTACCCAGTGGAGATATCAGACAGGAAGTCATGGCAGAGGCTCACAGTTCGCAGTATTCCATTCACCCAGGCGGCACGAAGATGTACAGAGATATTCGTCAGCACTTTTGGTGGAATGGTATGAAGAGGGAGATAGCCCGGTATGTCTCTCGATGTTTGGTTTGCCAACAAGTCAAGGCTGAACATCAGAGGCCGGCTGGACTTCTTCAACCTTTACCGATCCCAGAATGGAAATGGGAGCACATAACCATGGATTTCGTGACTGGGTTACCCAGATCTCCGGCAGGCAGAGATGCTATTTGGGTCATTGTAGACAGGCTTACCAAGGTGGCACACTTTCTTCCCTTTAGAGTTGGACAGTCGACGGCGCAGCTAGCAGAGATGTATCTCAGGCAGATCGTCCGACTTCACGGAGTGCCAGTCAGCATAGTATCAGACAGGGATACGAGATTCACATCACACTTCTGGAGCAGTCTTCATCAAAGTTTGGGGACTCGTCTTAAGTTCAGCTCAGCGTATCATCCGCAGACAGATGGGCAGTCAGAGCGTACTATACAAACTCTCGAAAATATGTTGAGATCGTGTACCCTCGATTTTGGTGGTTCATGGGAGGATCACCTGCACTTGGTGGAATTCTCGTATAACAATAGTTTCCAGGCCAGTATCCAGATGGCACCCTTCGAGGCTCTGTATGGCAGGAAATGCAGATCTCCGTTAGCATGGGACGATATCGGAGAGAGGCAGATGCTCGGTCCAGAACTGATTTCTCAGACGGTTGAAGTGGTCAGAAGAATCAGAGATCACCTCCGAGTTGCTCAGGATCGCCAGCGCCATTGGGCCGATGCTCATCGGCGTCCCTTAGAATTTGCTGTCGGCGACCATGTATTCCTTAGGATCTCGCCTACCCGCGGCGTCATTCGTTTTGGCGTACGGGGAAAGCTTAGTCCTAGGTATATAGGGCCGTTCGATATTCTGGAGCGAGTAGGCGATGTGTCCTATCGTCTCGCTCTTCTGCCGTCGTTAAGTGAAGTACATGATGTATTCCATGTATCCCAGTTACGACGGTATATTCCGGACCCGAGCCATATCCTAGATCATTCGGAATTGGTTGTTGGTACCAACCTTTCGTATGAGGAGAGGCCCGTGTCTATTTTGGACCGGAGGGAAAAGATACTCAAGAACAAGACTATTAAATTGGTCCGTGTTGCTTGGGGTCATCACTCTCTAGGTGAGTCAACGTGGGAGCATGAGGACGACATCCGATCGCGATATCCCTATCTGTTTGACTCGTGAGGTATAATATCTTTCTTATGCCTTACGCCTTCCCTTCCTTGCTTGCATTGCATGATTGTATGATCGAACTGCTTAGTGTAGCTTGCCTGTGATTAGTGTAGCTTGTCGTGGCAATCTCTAGCTCCTTGATTAAATTCCGAGGACGGAATTCTTTTAAGGTAGGTAGAGTTGTCACCCTCATTTCCCGTATTTCGTATTTTGCCCGTATTTTGATTTTGCGTATATTTTAAATCTTGCCTAACTGCGGTATTTCGATATTTCTCGTATTTTCTTATTCGGATTTTCGGTTTGGTTTAATATGACTTGGTTTGGTTTGTAGGAATGAAAACACCTTTAGCTATCTTGCACCCTCAAGAACACCACAACAAACCCCATTAAAATCCCACCAACTTTTTCTCTCTTCCCATAATTTCTATTTATTTCTTCCTCTTCTTCTTCCTCCTACCACCACCAACATCCCCACCATAGGCAAGTTGCACCTTGCCATTTAATAAGGACCCATTTTATTTGATATTTAGTTAGATTAGAGCTCTAGGACCAATGTTAGAGCTTGGCATTTTGGGTTTTGAAGCTTGGATTTCCCTAGATCTAGACTTTGTTCATTTTCGGATTTCTTTAGATTTGATCTATTAAACTTGAATTTTGGTTGGTTTTATTTTTTCCATGTTGTAGAGGGTGGAATTTTACCCTAGTTAGAGCCTTGGAAGTCCGGATTTGGAGCTTGGATGGCCGACTTATGGTGTTCCAAAGTTTTGGAACCCATGGGTTCTCCTCCTCGGCTAGAGGAGAAAGACGACCCCCAGGCGCGCCTACTTGTCGGACTGCGCCTACTTTCTGGCCTCCTGGCCCGATGGCGCCTAGTTTTTTTGGCCGCGCGCTCTTTAGCGCAGCGCGCCTTCCTGGCCGATTGCGCCTTCCAGGCCCGATCGCGCCTAGTTTTGGGCCGTGCACTTTTTAGCGCAGCGCGCCTATTTTTCTGGCCGCGCGCTGTTTAGCGCTGCGCGCCTCCTTGCGGGCCACGCTGTTTAGCGCCTGGCCCGATTGCGCCTGCTCCCTTGACCTAGGTGCACTCTGGTGTGCTGCCTCCTTAGGCGCACTCCAGTGTGCCTCTTCCTAGGCGCATTTGACCCTTGGACCCAGGCGCACTCTAGCGCACCCTGGCTAGGCGCACTTTGTTGGTTCCGGCTTAAGCGCACTCCAGTGCACTCCAGTGCACTTGGATCCAGGCGCACTCTAGTGTGCTTCCTCAACCAGGCGCACTCTAGTGTGCTGCCACCAGGCGCACTCTAGTGTGCTTGTTCCCTGGCACACCCTAGTTCACCTACACCCCTAGTGCCTTAGTGCCTGCTTTATAACTTGGTTTTCTTTTGATATGATTGGAGCTTTTGGGATTTTGATTGCTCACATGCACAACTTGACTTGGTCTGACACGTCTTGACACTATTTTCTATGATTTGGCATGGTTTGGCCTGCAGCTAGTTTTCTCCTATCTGTTGAATATCTTGTTAATAACTGGGACCGGTAACTTGATAACTCGGCTTGACTTGATAGTGGCCCGTGGTGGCGCACTCCCGACTTGGCATGACTTGATAACTCAACTTGACTTGACTTGGTATGACTTGGCTTCACTTGATAGTAGCCCGTGGTGGCGCACTCGTGACTCGACTTGACTTGTCTTGACACCGTGGGTGTACTACCTGTTGCTCTGTGCAAATCACTTGTCTTGTCTTGCATCATGTCTAAGGGGTGACTCCCTGGGTACCACGGCCAGGGACTCACACTAAAATTGGACTAGGTAATGAGTAGACCAAATTAGAACATGGAGAATTCCCGGTCACAGGCAGTCTCGTTATCTGGAGGCATTAATGGACTTGTAGCTTGCCGACGAGTAGAGCACATTTCCAGCACACTGTCATGTGTTGCACCCTCTAAGTCACCTAAGGGTACATTTGTCTCCCGGGCAATGTACCCACCTATAACTCTCAACCCGCGGAAGAATAACTGGATGGTCTGCAGGGCTTGGGACTGGGAGTTTCTCACCTGCATCTTGTTAGTAATTAGGCTTGTGATAACCCTAGTTAGTTAAAGTAGTAAGCCGTAGTATTTGCTTGGCCGTTGTGAAATGGATGTTGTCCAGCCTTGTCTAAGTCTTGTCTAGCCCCTGTACCTGGAACTCTTGGTCATGATTGTTTTACTTATCTCTAACGATAAATGGGTAGAGACAGTGAGCTATTCAGGCGAAGGGGTACAATCCCAGTCCTTGTTTGGTTAAGGATTGTAACCTGGCTCCCGGAATGGTTCTACGTCCCTAGTCATTTATCGCTCTGTGTACTTTTACTACTTGTACTTCTTTTATTCTTTATGTTCTGATATGCTGGCTTTTGTTCTTATTTGTGGCCCCCTTTGTGGCACTTGCTCTTTCTGGGGTTTGACCCAGCTGGTTTTGTGTGGCCAGATTTCGGAGCAGCTCCCGAGGATCTACCAAGCTTCCAGCCCAATGGTGAACACTAGACGGAACCCGGGCTACGAGTGGGTCTTCCCTTTTTGTTTCACCCACTCATATGTAAATTTATTCTTTTGAGGCGTTTGCCAACGAGCACCTGTTAGCTCGATGCACATTTACTTACTGTCTGCCTACGGGCTGTAACATGATTAACAAATCCTAGGGTTGATCATGTATGACTGAACTCTTGCTAGTCCTATCATTTGGTACGACTAGCTTCATGATCATCCAATATGTAATATTTGGGACGCCTTATATATATATATTTGATGCTCTAACATCTTGTAACTCTGTTAATTGCTTGAGATTGAGACAATAGGCTTGACCTTAAGAGACTGCTGGCTTGTAGTAAACCCTCATATCTAGACAGCCGTGACCGTATAGTTGAGATGTATTCTATTTCAATATACGTAGCTGGTTGTGTCTGCCCCCGCTCTCCAGTATTCTGGTTCTGGGGCGCGACAGTGTTCAATACATACTATTATGACTGTTGTAGTGGTTTTTAGTGGCCATCACCTACTTCATAGTCCATGACCAAATTTATTCGTTTCAACGATTAGTCGATGACAACATGGTTGTTTCTGAGCATATGCAAGATGTGCGATCGCACAATGCCCCCAAACCGGAAAGTCCCAAAAAAATTAATCTCCGTGTATATTACTAAGGGTAAATTTATGAAATGCCCAAAAATTGTAAAAGTTTTATGTAAAACCCACCGCAAAATAACATTTCATCGCGCGCCCAGAATTATCGATTAATATATAAAAGCGGGTTCCGAATGACCTTTTTGCCATTTCTTCTAATTTATTATAAAAAAAATCCGAACCCTGCTATTCAAAAACAAAAAACAAAAAAACGTTTCGTACTCTCTCTTATTCGATAAGCCGATCAGTTTCTCCTCCAAAATTTAGGGTTTCTCCTCCAAAAATCTTCAAACGTTCCTCCAAAATTTAGGGTTTCTCCTCCAAAAATCTTCAAACGTTCCTCTCATTCGAGATATTCGCACAATGTCGTCACTATCGAAAACATTATCAAATCAAGAAGAAGATTATCCAAAAGGGAGTGACGGAGAATCTTCATCAAATCCAAAAAGAATGACGGAGGATCAAAGAAACAGATAACTATAAACTTGCATATAAGAAGAAGAAGCCTGCTACGCAAAAAAAAGTATAACTTTAACTTATTTTCATGATTATGTATAAAATACGAAAAATGTCATTCTCCGTGTTAAATTCCACTAAGAATGGTTTTGATCATTCTCCTTTTAAAATAAGGAGAATGACATTCTCCGTGTAATTTAAAACGGAGAATAACATTCTCCCTGTAAATTAACACGGATAATGATATTCTCCGTGTAATTTAAAACGGAGAATGTCATTCTCCGTGTTAATTTACAAGGATAATGTCATTCTCCGTGTAATTTAACACGGAGAATGTCATTCTCCGTGTAAATTAACACGAAAAATGACATTCTCCGTGTTAAATTACACGAAGAATGTCATTCTTCGTTTTAAATCGACACGGAGAATGTGCTCCCTGTAAATTTAACACACAGAATGGCCATTCTCCGTGTAATTTAAAACGGAGAATGTCATTCTCCGTGTCACTTAACACGGATAGTGTCATTCTCCGTGTAATTTAACACACATAATGGCCATTCTTCGTGTAATTTAAAACGAAGAATGTCATTCTCCGTGTAAATTAATACGGAGAATGTCATTCTCCGTGTAAATTAACACGGAGAATGACCATTCCCAGTGTAAATTAAAATAGAAATGTTGTTCTCCGTTTTAAATTATACGGAGAATGTCATTCTCCGTTTTAAATCGACACGGAGAATATCATTCTCCCTGTAAATTTAACACACATAATGACATTCTCCGTGTAAATTAATGTCACGCCCCAGAACCAGAATACTGGAGAGCGGGGGAATGACTCAGCCAGCTACGTATTATGGGTAGATGAATACCGTATAATACGATCAATGCTGTCTAAAAGACAAGGGGGTGCATACTACATAAAAGTCTTGCTATGGTCACTTCACATCTATTGTCTCAATCATTCAAACAAGAAGCAATAACAGAGAACATTTAAGATAAAGCAATAAGGCGTCCCAAACGCTTAGTCAAAATGTTCTTGAGATCTGGCTTTACAAAACATAGCCAGATGATATAGCAACATATACACAATTGTTATCAGCTGCAGTCTGACTTAATTACAATTATGTAAAAGTAAGTGCAAGACTATCCGACTAACATGTCGGTGCCAAGCGGCAAAATGTAAAGTAATTAACAAAACGAGCGGGGAAGTAAGGAACCCACTCGAGTCCTCCGGCGATCATTCCTCTAGTATTGACCATCTTGGAGGTGGAAGTAAGCTGAGTCCTCGGGGACTGGCTCTAAATCTGGCCATGCAAAACCAGAGAGGTTAGACCTCTAATAGCAAGTACCGCAAGGAAGCACGATATGAGAATTTAAACTAGTGAATAAGCGAATATAATAATAATAGATCTCTGCTTGCTACTGGGATTCACGTAACATCACGACACTTCGAACCAACCTCCCAACCAAACAAGGACAGAAGTTAGCCCGTCATGTCCTGATGCTCTGATCATCTCAGTTAGGTAACAGAGTAGGTACAGTACACAAACAAATCAACTTAAACGGCCATCCAACTCCTACGGCTTACTACTATGAGTCCCAAGTTATCCTGGAATTATGCAATAAGGATTTCTCAGTTCTTACTATGGGCAAGCAAGGCTAGTCTATCCAATCAATCAATTGCGCCAATCATGAATTAGACGAGTCCCAGCGGGACGCCCGTCATCAATATACAATATACAATAATATAAGCAGATACCGCTCCCTGCCCGTGTGGCAGAATTGCAGTATCTGTGGGAATCAGCCGGCCTGTTGGGCGCTAATAGTACCAAAGAGGGCTGCCATGTAAGAACTCGAAAATCCATTCTCTCCATGCAATCATTATTTTATTTAACTTAGTAGCCTCTATGTTAAGTGAAATCCCATGCCGTGGATCATGGTCATTTCAGAATGAGTACTTCCGTACAAAGTACGATATGCTCAACTCTACAACGATACCCGTACGGTTAGGTTGTAGGTCTTACATAGCGTAATGTAACAATTAAAACTAACCACGGAATAATTATGCCTTGACCATAAAGTACACATGCTGCTTTCGTAAAATAAATAAATAAATTGTAGCTTGCATGTATTTATGTCAATATTCGGGATTGGCCAATCGATTGCAAATATGAACGTGTCTCATTCCATTTAATTCAATAAGACGACTAGCCAGTCTCTTAGTTCCATCTAGGAACGCATGATCAATAATAAATCAAGATAACAATCAATGTTAATTAATGTCAAATTCGGGAAATAAAATTGGGAGATAAATAATGATCGGGAAATAAATAATCTCATGCGCCTGAGGAATGATTCATGCGGCTGTGGAAAATGATTGGGAAATAAATGATCTCATGAGCTGAGGGAAATAATTGGGAAATAATTAATCCATACGGCTGTGAAATATGATTGGTAAATAATTAATACATACGGCTGAGAAATGAGATTCTCATGCGGCTGTGAAATGAGATTGAGAAATAATAAATCCATGCGGCTGAGAAATGAGATTGGGAAATAAATAATCCATGCGGCTGAGAAATGAGATTGGAAAATAATAAATCCATGCGGCTGAGAAATGAGATTGGAAAATAATAAATCCATGCGGCTGAGAAATGAAATTCTCATGCGTCTGAGAAATGAGATTGAGAAATAATAAATCCATGCGGCTGAGAAATGAGATTCTCATGCGGCTGTGAAATGAGATTAGAAATAAATAATTCCATGCGGCTGAGAAATAAGATTGAAAGAGAAATAAGATTGGGAAATAATAAATCCATACGGCTGAGAAATGAGATTGGGAAATAATAAATTCATGCGGCTGAGAAATGAGATTGGGAAATAATTAATCCATGCAGCTGAAAAATGAGATTCTCATGCGGCTGTGAAATGAGATTGGGAAATAATAAATCCATGCGGCTGAGAAATGAGATTGGGAAATAATAAATCTATGCGGCTGAGAAATGAGATTGGGAAATAATAAATCCATGCGGCTGAGAAATGAGATTCTCATGCGGCTGTGAAATGAGATGAAATAATAAATCCATGCGGCTGAGAAATAAGATTGGGAAATAATAAATCCATGCGGCTGAGAAATGAGATTCTCATGCGGCTGTGAAATGAGATTGAGAAATAATAAATCCATGCGGCTGAGAAATGAGATTGGAAAATAAATAATCCATGCGGCTGAGAAATGAGATTGGGAAATAATAAATCCATGCGGCTGAGAAATGAGATTGGGAAATAATAAATCCATGCGGTTGAGAAATGAGATTCTCATGCGGCTGTGAAATGACCCATCTTCTCGGAAAACCTGAGAAGGATGGTCATGGAACCCTTGGCTTCCAAGCTTCATAAAACCTTCACCGTAAGTCCAAATTTGGACTTCCATAGGTCAAAATAGGGTAGAACGAAATTCTCTACAACATGAAACCATCAAAACTTGGAAATAACAATGTTAAATAGATCAAAACCCAAGAAATCCGAAAATACTATAAACTTAGATCTAAAAGAATTTATCCATAGAAATTGAAAATGCCAAGCACTAAAGTGTCTTAGAATATTGAGAGGAAGACAATGGAACAACAAAATAGAGATCCATCAAGATGGCACTTGCCTATCTCTTCTAGGTTGCTGGGAGAGTTATGAGGAAGAAGAAGAGTAATGGTGAAGTAATGAAGAGAGAGAAAGGGGATGGGCTTTAAATGGAAGGGGTGGTGGTAGGTGGGGGTTTATTTCGGTTCATGATAAACCAACATAATTAAACCAGTCTGAGCCGAACCCATAGCAAAGCTAAAGCAGAGAGTAAAATACAGAAATAAAATTACAGGAAATTAATTAACATGAAATTAAAAGAAGTTAACTACAGAATAATACATGATAAATATTAAATAAATACGTTTAAACAGTACATGCATTCTAGAAATACGTATTCTGGGAATGGGAAGTGACATCTAATACGGAGAATGGCATTCTCCGTTTAAATTAACACGGAGAACGTCAATTTCTGTTTTAAATTACATGGAGAATGCCAAGAATGGTCTTTTCCAATGTTACTTAACACGAATAATGTCATTCTCTAGTGTTATACGCATGTGAATGGTCATTCTCCGTGTCAGTTAAAACGGAGAATGACATTCTCCGTTTGAATTAACACGGAGAATGTCATTCTCTGTTTAATTTTAAACGGAGAATGCCATTCTCCGTGTTAAGTAACACGGATAATGACTATTTTTCTTCTTATATCAATGGATAACAATTAATAGAAACCTAATTTATTGTTTATGTTTTGTTTTTGTTTTTGTTTTTTGTTTTTTTGGTAGCAAAAAGCACTGTCAGGAATAAGGATTCTAAACTTTTTCGTGCTACTTTCAAAACAACACTAGATCTTATGGAGGTTGTCACTGTAAATGGTGGCCGTTTACCTGTGCCAGTTATTGAATCTTTAAAGAATACCAGTTTCTGGAATTTAATCGAGGTATTCTACAAAAGCAGAGTTGAGACAAAAGAATTGGCGAAGGCAACAGAAGGTCTTGAGAACTTGATATGAACCTACAGGGAAGACAAAGATGGTGTGGGTTACTTTCAGTTGAGCAACACTGTCCGAATCGTGCCAAGCGTCGATGATGTGGCAACCATCTTCGGTCTACCGCTTAGGGAAGAAAGCGAGACTGATTTTAATTACAGAAAATTGATAATGGAGATACAGAAATAGCCACCACCACCATGATCTTATAGCATGTGTATAACGCATTTTACAATGTTGCTGGCTAATTCCAAGGGCGCACAAGCAAAAGTCAGTAACCAGGAAGTGAAAGATAAGTTCTTCCAATTATTAGAGCGGCTTCGTAGCGGAGATAAGACTGCTAATCCAGATGATTTGGCCAAACTGTTGATCTTCTACTTGTGCCAAACTGTATTCTTCAAAAAAATCTGGCGGTTCAAGTTTGCCGTACAAATTCTTCGCCTTGGTGGACAGCATAGAAGTTATCAACAGTATATGCTGGCCAAGGTTAATATTGGAATATGTCATGGATAGCATAAAGAGGAGTACAAGTAAATGTATGGGAGGGGATTACTCCGATGTTTACTCCAAAATGGAAGGTTGCACAATATACTTCCTATATTGGTTTGCAGAACATACTACCCTTGTGGAAATGAAGTTTGACCCAATTCCAGATTATCCAAGATTTTTTACATGAGATGGATACAAAATCTCAACCTTCCTCAAGACCGAATACCCCATGGAAATGAATTCTCCGTACATATTCGAAAACTTGGTCATATCTGTTGGGCAAGAAGGAGGACACCTGGAGAGTGAGCAACCTCTACAAGAAGAAGTTCCACAAGAGGGAAGGGGAGAGACAGGGGAAGAAAGGATACTTGGGTCTGAGGTTGCTGCCGAACAAGTCGAAATCAATGACACGATGGGTGGCTTGGCATAGGAATTGGAGGAATTGAAAATGCAGAATTCTGATATTCTGGCACAGAACGAGAAACTCCTTGAAAAGATTAAAGAGGTAGAGGCACAACTCCGTGCAGTCAACGCTGATATGGAGAGCTCGGCGCATAAATTAAAGGAAATCAAAAGACATAATTCTGATCTGCTTGCACAGAACTGTGGACTCACGAAAAAACTTAAAGAGCTAAACGCACAAGAAGCTCATCAACGTACAATCAACAACACGATGGAGGGTTCAGTGAAGCAATTGGAACATTTGAGATCACAGAACTTTGAACTTTTTGCTGATAATTCACAGCTCAACGACAGAGTTAAAGAGCTAATGGCACAAGGTAAAATCTTCTCTTTTTTAAATTTGTGATAATTCTCCATGTTTTATTGCAGTAAAATGACCATTCTCTGTGTTATGTTGCAGGAGAATTGTCATTCTCCGTGATATAGTTACGGAGAATGGTCACCCCCATGTGTTTTAGTACTGGGATTGTCCATTCTCCGTTTTAACTTACACGGAGAATGGACATTCTCCGTATTAGAAATACGTAGAATGACATTCTCCGTTTTAACTTACACGGAGAATGTTATTCTCCTTGTTACATGTAGAAGAATGACAATTCTCTGTGTTTAATTACACGGAGAATAACATTCTCCGTGTTAGATTAAACGGAGAATGGTCAATCCCATTGTCACATGGACATGACATCATGACATTCTCCGTGTTAATTAACACGGAGAATGGTCTTTTCCATTGTTAAAACTGAGAATGATCTTTACTTTTTTCTATTTTTTCATTGACATCGTACCTTTCATTGATGTTTGTTTTATAACAGTGCAAATAACAGAGCACCTGAGACAAGCAAATAAAAAGCTCGCTGATGAGAAAAGAGAGCTTCAAGAAAAGGTTGAATTGTTGCATAAAGAAGCGATTGAAAAGGATGCGACACAAGGTAAAATCTTCTTTTTTAAAATTTTGTGATTTATAATTCTCCATATTTTATTACAGTAAAATGGTCATTCTCCGTTTTATGTTGAAGGAGATTGTCCATTCTCCGTTTTAAATTACACGGAGAATGTCATATTCTCCATATTAGAAATACCCATAATGTCATTCTCCGTTTTAACTTACACGGAGAATGTCATTCTCCTTGTTACATGTAGGAGAATGACAATTCTCCGTGTTTAATTACACGGAAAATTTATATTCTCCGTGTTAGATTAAACGGAGAATGGTAAATCCCATTGTCACATGGGCATGATCATTCTCCGTATTAATTACGCATGAGATTCTACATTCTCCGTATTAATTAACACGGAGAATGCCATTCTCCGTGTCATTTAATACACGGAGAATGCCATTCTCCGTGTTAATTAATACGGAATATGTCATTCTCTCTGAGAATGTCATTCTCCGTGAGAATGTCATTCTCCGTGTTAATTAACACGGAGAATGGTCTTTTCCATTGTTAAAACTGAGAATGATCTTTACTTTTTCTATTTTTTTCATTGACATCGTACCTTTCATTGATGTTTGTTTTATATTTGTGCAAATAACAGAGCAGCTGAGACAAGCAAATAAAAGGCTCGCTAATGAGAAAAACAAGCTTCAAGGGAAGGTTGAATTGTTGAGTATAGAAGCAATTGAGAAGGATGAAAAATCACAAATCTTGGAGCCATAATTGATGCATTGCAGCTTACAGAGCCTCAACAAGTTCCTCAACAACAATCTGACGAACCTAATGATCCAGAAGTACCCAAAAGAGGATTAGGAATGGGGGGGAGAGGAGGATAAAACCATCAGCTGTAATAACTAATGATGATTTTACTCCCTTGGGGAGGAAAACAATAAAAAGGCAGAAGATTAATGACGATCCGAAGCCAAAACCTCAGTCTAAACCCAGAGCCAAAAAAAAACAATAAGAATGATGATTCAAAATCCAAAAAAGATGCCAGAATTGCAGAACTAATAAAGGACGGCAAAATACTCATGGAATGCGAGGACCTCAGACTTTGGAATGAGGCAGATAAAGAGCTGCAGAAGCTTTACAAGGACCTCGTATTCCAAAATAAGATGACTCTACTGTATGTATTCTTCTATATTCCTTTCGTCTTTTTTCACAATTATTTATGTCAATTTTTATTAATTTAATCTAACTGAACTAAATTTATGTGCAGTAATCTTGTATATTATTCTGCTGAAGGTAAAAATGAAGTTGGAGTTATCCTGACAGCAATAGACATGCAAGACATATTCAACAATCAAGACATGGAGGCTGGTATCCTCAACATACTAATAAGCAAGATGAAAGAAAATCAAGAAAAAGCAAGAAGTGAAACACAATCAAGTTCACAAGAGGTGCAAAATTGGTGGTCTGCATTTATAATGCCCCACACATTGGTAAGAATCAAAACTAAAACATCCCTCCTATTCATGTGTACACCGATGAAACTAACTAATGATATTCTGTCTTTGTTTTTGGAAACAGTCCATCGTTCGCCAAGCTCATAATAAAGATGTAAAAGACGGTACCATTCAAACTTTCAAAACAGATATCGAAGACCTAATCATGGGTTTACAGGACGACATAGAGTGGCTATTCATGTCTGTCTTTAATGAAGAAAAAAGATACTATACGCTCCTGACATTCAACTTCAGCTCGTACGAGTGGGCACACTATAACTCCTTGGTGCAAAACACGTACGAATCGGGCAAGGCAGATGCAGAATTCTTGAGGGAGTTCTTGGAGCCTATCATAAGGAGAAAAATTGAGATGATGACGGAAAAATGCAAGGCGACGATGGAGTATGAGAGCACAGATACGAAATTTCGTTCAAGCTGCCCACAACAAAAATGACCCAACTGCCTCCTTGTACACGGCATATTTTATGAAGTGCTTGATGATTAATCCCTTCACAATACCAACAAGAGGAAATGACGATGAAATTCACAATAAGATTACAAAAGTTAGGTTGGCATAGCTTAAGAGGTTGCTTAAAAGTCCAAATGCAGATCGTGAACACATTATGAAAATGACAAAGTGCTAAGAACTTTATATTACATTGTTCTGTATATATAAAAATGCAGTTATATTCTTCTGTGTCTGCGTCTTTTTGTTACATCTACTGTCTTGTATTACAATGTTCTATATATATATATATATCATTTTTGAATGACCATTCTGTGTCAAATTCACAATGAGGAATGACCATTCTGTGCCAATCTTCGTGTTAATAACATGAAGAATGTTATTTTATGCCATTCTCCGTGTTATTGAATACGGAGAATGTCTGTTCTCCGTATTAAATAACAAGGAGAATGTTCTTTGTCCGTGTACTTTAGAACAGAGAATGGCCATTCTCTGTTGTACTTATAGAGAATGAATATTCTCCGTGCTAAGTAACACGGAGAATGATCATTCCAGTTTTAAAGCGCATGAGGATGACCATTCTCCGTTTAATTTAACACGGAGAATGCCATTCTCCGTGTTAAGAAATACGGAGAATTGCCATTCTCCATGTTAAAACGTATGAGGATGGCAATTCTCCGTTTAAATAACACGGACAATGTCATTTTTCGTGTTAAGTAAGACGGAGAATGCCATTTTTCGTGTTAAGTAACACGGAGAATGGTCATTTTAGTTTTAAAACGCATGAGGATGGTCATTCTCCGTGTTATTTAACACGGAGAATGTCATTCTCCGTATCATATAATACGGAGAATGACCATTCTCCATGTTAAAACGCATGAGAATGACAATTCTCCGTACAAATAACACGGACAATACCATTTTTCGTGTTAAGTAAGACGGAGAATGCCATTCTCCGTGTTAAATAACACGGAGAATGGTCATTTTAGTTTTAAAACGCATGAGGATGTTTATTCTCTATGTTGTATTAAACGGAGAATGTCATTCTCCGTATCATATAATACGGAGAATGGTCATTCCACGCATGATAGAACATTATATGTTTTAAATTACACGCAACGGACCTATTAAATGAGGAGTTTGCGGTATTTAATCCACCTGTAACAACTCTTAAATGCCACCTTTTTTTGGAAAGAAGTTGAGTAGTTTGCGGAATGGCATCCACCTGTAATGAACCTATTAAATGAGATTTATTATGCTGACTATTAGGTTCATCTACATTTATTGGACAGTATGTCCAATAAAAAGGGATTTCTTGAGGAGCAAACTCCATCATATTCATAGCATTCCCATTATGGACGACCCTGACTTAGTTTTGAGAGGAGAATGACCTGGCATCAGTTGGCTGTTGGCTGTGGATCTCTTCGTTCAAAGTAGTTATGTCCTTGTAGAAGAACACGTAGTAGTGAATCTCGAGATGCATTGGAACACCTTGTTCGAACCTGAACAACATCTTGGCAGTCCTCATGCTTTGTCAAAAAGTTGGGATGTCATGCTATGTCACGCCCTGATTCCGTAGAATCGATAGTCGTCCCCCGGGCGTGATGCCGTGCGAAGCTAAGTTGCGATCGCACAAGGCATAGTCATAAGGTTATCCGAAACACAACATCAAGTTAGAGTACACAGAGAAATTGAATGACACATTTGAAATAGAAGTAGACTTTTTCATTGATAAAACTTCATTTATATTGACTTCATTACATTCATTGCCGCGCGGGCTACAATATGACTCGACTTACAAAATGAACGCCGATGAGATAGTCGTTCCATACATTACATCCCTTTTTACAAGCAAAAACCATTACACATTTCCACCTGCGATCGAGGGAAGCCGAGCCGCCATTGGTCTTTTTTTGTACTGAATGCGGAGTCTTCAAAAGGAATTCAGAAACAAGCCTTTACACGGACGAGGCTTCAAAAGTGTCCATACCGCCTTGAGATTTTAGGTGGCACGCCCTTCGTGGTTCGGGGTACCTGCGTGGAGAGTGAGGATCAGTACATTACACTTTGTACTGGTGCATGGCAAGTTAAGTTTCAAACGCCCTTCGTGATTTGGTTGAATGAGTTTATATGACTTAGTTCATGAATGTTTCTTACCATCCTAATGAATTTCAAGCAAGAAATGACAAGCATAATCTAATTTACGTTGAAACTTACCCCCGGCGGGCTGCGCGGCGCCTTATGAAACTTATCATGTTCTTCCCTGTCAATTGTTATCATTTACATACCAAGTGCAATATTGCGTGTGATTGGCCACTGGCATGACAAGCCATCCTGGACTATAGCTTTATTAGCCGGGGCCCTTACAGCGCAAGTAACGAGCCCCGCTGTAAGTCTCCGCTTAACCCGTGCTATCATCCAGCACAGCTATACCGTATTTCCTCCTAGGCCGAGTCGGTCCCGTGGCCGCGGGTTGTCGCTCGAGAAAACTCTCCCTTGTCGACAAGTTGTCCAATGACCGAGTTAAGACATTATTCAGTTGTTAAGGTATTGCCTACGTTCACTTTGAATCTTGACCATTTTACCGTGCCCGTGCCTCTGCATTCAATCTTTCCTCCACAACAACACTATCGATTTACTTAAGAAGGGGTCGAGAAAAGAAGGGTCAGCCACTCACCTTGAGTTTACTTCGGCGAGAGAACTTGTTGGTCGCGCTAGACGTCGCCTACGCGATTACCTGAAATCGCACAAGCAACCGATTAGAATACTGCATTATTCAAGAAGTTCGATAGGAAATGCGAGGTCGAAATGCAAGCCATGAAAACCATCGAAAATATCCACGAAAATGCATTCAGAAAACAAAGCCAAAACCAACGCAAGCGACGTGAAAAGTAGAGCAATGGAAGGTCTCTCCCGACTCAGCCGCAGAGTCAATCCTCGAGGCGCAACCCGCTGAATATGGGACTTGGTTCCGAAGAAGACATTCCATAACGAGGAATGGATCTTAATTCAACCGTTTCCGTTCGATCGACTCGGTCGATCCCGACCTATCGGTCCGACCGAATCGATAGCGACAGTGTTCCTTTCTCGCGCACCCCGTGGACAAGTACGGGGCACGATGTAGGGACGGGGCACTACACCATAACCAACTAAGAAAAAGTTTTGTCCTCGAAACTTAAAATAGAATCTACCTCTACGAGAACAATGAAGGGAACTTTTCCTTCATTTCTGACTCAAGTTCCCACGTCGACTCTTCGACCGAGTGGTTCCTCCAGAGGACGCGGACGAGGGGAATAAGACGGTTGCGGAGAAGTTTATCCTTGCGCTCCAAGATTTACACCGACTCTTCGACATATGACAAGTCCGCCTTCAGGTCCAGCTTACCTAAATCCAAATCATGGCTCGGATCATGCACGTACTTCCGCAATTGCGATACGTGGAAGACGTCATGTACCTCTGACAACGCAGGCGGCAAGGCGATTTGGTAAGCTACCGGGGTGACTCGCTTCAATATTTCGAACGGGCCAACAAATCTTGGGCTCAATTTCCCCTTCGTACCGAACCTGGAAACTCCACGCATGGGCATAACTTTCAAGAATACATGGTCGCCTCCGAGAACTCGAGGGGGCGTCGGTGCGTGTCGACATAGCTTTTCTGTCGGCTTTGTGCTATCTTCAATCTCTCTCGTATCAACTTGACCTTCAGCACGGTCTGCTCCACCAGCTCCGGACCAAGTATCTGTAGTTCCCCGACTTCATCCCAGCAAATGGGCGATCTGTACTTCCGGCCATACAAAGCTTCATACGGCGCCATTTGGATGCTGGACTGATAGCTGTTGTTGTATGCAAACTCGACCAGCGGTAGATGGATGTCCCAACTTGACTTCAAGTCGATCGCACAGAGTCGTAACATGTCTTCGAGAATTTGGTTCACCCGCTCTGTTTGGCCGTCAGTCTGAGGATGATAAGCTGAACTGAACTTCAACTTGGTCCCCAGTGCTAAATGAAGACTACTCCAGAAGCGTGCTACGAACCGTCCATCTCGATCAGAGACGATAGAAACTGTCATGCTCCGATTCCGTAGAATCGATAGTCGTCCTCCGGGGGTGATGCCGTGCAAACCTAAGTTACGCTCGCACAAGGCATAGTCATATGGTTATCCGAAACACAACAACAAAAGAATACGCAGAGTAAATTGAACACATATTATAGAGAAGAAAATTTAAGCTTTATTGATAATGAACATCATTTTTACAGACTCGATACAAGGGCGCCGCGCGGGCTTTTTACAAACTGACTCCATTACAAAATGAACGTCGACGAGATAGCCATTTCATACATTCATCCCTTGATTATACAACCAAAATTACAAAACCACCTGGGATGGTGGGAAGTCGCTCCATCTGTCTTTGATCTTCAACAACGGAGTCTTCAAAGGTTTGATCCAAGCTTCGATGCACGGACGAAGCTTTAAAACACACGAGCGTTGCCTCCCTTCACGTAGCACGCTCCTCCCGATCTATCGCACCTGTAGAGAGAGAGCGAGGATCAGTACAATCAACATGTACTGGCGAGTGGCTAATTAATTTTCAGCCTCTCATTTGGTTCAAGAATAGAGATAAAATCATACAACTTGCTTTTAGTGGTCTTTCTAGCCATCCTAGATATTTTCATAAAAAGCATTAAGTTACACCAAGATTTCCTCCGGCAGAGCGCGCCGTGCGACATAAAACTTACCATCACTTTCCCTGTTAGTTGTTAACAATTTATATCAAGTGTTTGACATGGAGGTCACTGGCATTAACTAGCCATCTTGGACATAGCCTGGTAATACGGGACCCTTGTAACGCAAGTAGCGAGCTCCGATGCAAGTCCTCGTCTTACCGATTGTCTATTACCCAGCTCGGCTATAATCTGTTTCTTCCTAGGCCGAGTCGGTCCCGTGGCCCCGGGTTGCCGTTCGAAGAAACCATCGCCCTTGTCGAGAAGTTGTCCATGACCATGATAGGTTAACAAGGTATAATTTAGGGTACCATTGGGGCTTGTTACATAGTCGATTCACTTACTTGGTTATTTTGCTGGCCTAAAATAATTCTATCTGTTTTCAACACAACACATCTCTTTTCTCTTCTTGCACATAGGACTTGTATTCTTCAAACGAATCATTCGGTTTCGATATCATTACCCGAGTTCTCATTTTGAAATAGAGGGTCGAGACGAAGGAGGTCAGCCACTCACCTTAGTATTTACTTGAGGCGAGAAACTGGTTGGCCACGCTAGACGTTGCCTACGCGATCACCTGAAATCGTACAAGTAACCGATTAGAACACTGTGTTATTCAAGGAAATTCGATATGAATGCGAAGTTCGAAACGTAAGCCATGAAAACCATCGAAAACATTCACGAAAACGCATTCAGAAAACAAAGCCAAAACTAACGCAAGCGGCATAAAAAGCAGAGCAACGGGAGGTCTCTCCCGACTCAGCCGCAGAGTCAATCCTTGAGGCGCAGCCCGCTGAATATGGAACTTGGTTCCGAAGAAGCCATTCCATAACGGGGAATGGATCTAAATTCAACCGTTCCCGTTCGATCGATTCGATCGATCCCGACCGAGTCGATAGCGACAATGTTTCTTTCTCGTGCACCCCGTGGACGAACAACGGGGCACGATGTAGGGACGGGGTACTACACCATAACCAACTAAGAAAAAGTTTCGTCCTCGAAACTTAAGAACAGAACCTACCTCTATGAAAACAATGAAGGAAACTTTTCCTTTATCTCTGACTCGAGTTTCCATGTCGACTCTTCTGCCGCATGGTTCCTCCAGAGTACGCGAACGAGAGGGATCGCCCGATTTTGCAGCAGCTTATCCTTGCGTTCTAAGATTTGAACTGGCTCTTCAACGTAGGATAAGTCAGACTTTAGCTCCAGCTGGCCAAAATCTACCACGTGGCTAGGGTCGTGCACGTACTTCCGCAACTGGGAGACGTGGAAGACATTGTGCACACCTTCAAGCGCCGGTGGTAGGCCAATTTTATAGGCCACTGGGCGACTCGATCGAGTATTTCGAACGGCCCAACAAATCTCGGACTCAACTTTCCCTTCGTGTCGAACCGAGTAACTCCTTGCATAGGCGACACCTTCAGGAACACGTGATCGCCCACCTGGAACTCAAGCGGTCTTCGATGGGTGTCGGCGTAGCTCTTTTGCCGACTCTGTGCAATCTTCAGTCTTTCCTGAATTAGCTTGACCTTTTCCACAGTCTGTTCCACCAGCTCCGGGCCGAGTATCTGCCGTTCCCCGACTTCATCCCAGCAAATGGGCGATCTGCACTTCTGGTCGTACAAAGCTTCATACGGCGCCATTTGGATGTTGGATTGGTAGCTATTATTGTATGCAAATTCTGCCAGCGGTAGGTGGACGTCCCAGCTTGATTTGAAATCAATTGCGCAGAGCCGTAGCATGTCTTCGAGAATCTGATTAACGTGCTCCGTTTGGCCGTCGGTCTGAGGATGGTAAGCTGAGCTGAACTGCAACTTGGTACCCAGCGCCGACTGAAGGCTACTCCAGAATCGCGATATGAACCGTAAATTCCGATCAGAGACGATAGATACTGGAACTCCGTGCAGCCGTACTATCTCGTCAAGATAAATCTGCGCCAGGCGATCAACGCTCCAAGTAACTTTGATGGCGATAAAGTGTGCTGACTTGGTTAATCGATCGACGATGACCCAAATGGCGTCGTTCTCCCGTGGTGTCTTCGGCATGCCAACAATAAAATCTATAGTGACGTGATCCTACTTCCACTCGGGAATAGCGAGGTTCTGCATCTCTCCGCCCGGTCGCTGATGCTCAGCTTTTACCTGCTGACAGGCCATGCATTGCGACACGAAGAGCGCCACATCTCACTTCATCCCGTGCCACCAGAAGGTCGTGCGGAGGTCCTTATACATCTTGGTACTACCTGGATATAAGGTATATTTCGTACAATGCGCCTCCGACATTATCTCCTTTCGTAGTTCTGAATCATCCGGAACACATAGTCGGCCATTCATTCTCAGCACGTCGGTCTTATCTTCCGCAAATTCGGTCGCACTACCTGTCGAAATTCGCTCACGTATTTTCTTCAGGTACGGATCATCCTTCTGAACGACCATGATCTTTTCCAACAAACTCGGCTCTAACTGAAGTTGCGCCAACCGTACATCCCTGAATCGAACCCGAAGATCGATGTCCATTTCTTCTAGATCTTGTAGTAGTCTGCGGTTGATGGACAGCGAGGCCAGATATTTTCGACTAAGAGCGTCCGCCACCACATTTTTCTTGCCCGGAGTGTAGTCGATCGTCAAGTCATAGTCTTTGATCAGTTCGAGCCAGCGCCTCTATCGCAAGTTCAATTCCTTCTGGGTGAAGAGATACTTGAGGCTCTTATGGTCGGTATAGATTACGCACGCCACGACATATAGATAGTGACGCCACAATTTCAACGCGAACACAATCGCCGCTAACTCCAAGTCGTGCGTAGTATAGTTCTTCTCGTGCGGCTTTAACTGTCTGGAGGCGAAGGAGATCACCTTGTTTCACTGCATGAGCACACATCCCAAGCCCTGGCCTGAAGCATCGCTGAATATCTGGAAATCCTCTGGCCCATCCGGAAGTGCGAGTATAGGTGCCAAAATTAGTCGCTGTTTTAGCTCTTGGAAGGAAGACTCACAGTCATCCGACCACTCATACGCGACTCCCTTTTGAGTGAGGCGAGTCAGAGGCGATGCAATCTTCGCGAAGTTCTTCACGAAGCATCGATAGTATCCCGCCAAACCAAGAAAACTTCGAATCTCACTAGCAGTCGCAGGCCGCTTCCAATCAGCAACGGCTTCAACTTTCTTCGGATCGACTGCAATGCCTTCGGACGGAATGATGTGACCGAGAAAGGATACGCTGCTTAGCCAAAATTTGCACTTACTCTGCTTTGCATATAACTCATGTTCTCGAAGTGTCTGGAGCACGACCCGTAGATATTCTGTATGCTGCGCCCTATCCTTCGAATAAACGAGAATATCATCAATAAAAACTACCACAAATTTATCAAGGAAGGATCGAAATACCCGGTTCATCAGACCCTGAAGGCGGCAGGAGCGTTCGTCAGGCCGAATGGCATCACCAGGAACTCGTAGTGGCCGTATCGAGTGCGAAAGACAGACTTTTGTACGTCGTCTGACTTGATCTTGAGTTGATGATAGCCTGAGCGGAGATCAATCTTCAAAAATACCGAGGTGCCTTGCAGTTGATCGAATAAGTCGTCTATGCGGGGCAATGGGTACTTGTTTCGGATGGTGGCCTTGTTCAGCTCTCGGTAATCGACGCACAGACGCATGGACCCATCCTTCTTCTTCACGAACAATACGGGCGCTCCCCACGGTGATACGCTAGGTCGAATAAACCCTTTATCGAGTAACTCTTGTAGCTGGACCTTGAGTTCCTTCAGCTCGACGGGAGCCATTCTGTACGGGGCCTTGGAAATCGGTCGAGTATCAGGAAATGTATAGATGCTGAGCTCGATTTCTCGATCGGGGGGCATGCCGGGTAGCTTGTCCGGGAACACATCATGGAATTTTGCCACAACGTCGGTCTGACCCGCATTTGCACCATCCCGTCGCATGTCTCGGACGGACGCCAAATAGCCTTCGTACCCAGAATGCAGCATCCTCCGAGCAAAATTGCCGAAATCAGCATGCAGGTCGATGATGCCTCACCATACGAAAAGCAGAATTCAGGCACTCCTGGAATGCGGAAGGTGACCGTCTTTCTAGCGTAGTCTATGGTTGCGTTGCACGGCCCGAGCCAATCCATTCCCAGAATAATATCGAAGTCCTTCATGACTAGGATTATCACGTCAAGACCGATCTTTTGACCGCCGATACAGATAATCCCGTCGGCGCAAGCTAAATTAGTGAGTATTGGTGTGCCCGAAGGTGTGCTTATGCTAAGGTCGAGATCTAATGATATTATCGAAAATTTGTGCTCGGCGGCAAAGTCCGCCGATATAAAACTATGCGAAGCACCTGAATCAAATAGTACACGAGCAGGCACATTATTGAAACTAAGTATACCTGTCACGACCGTATCTGACGCAAGCACTTCATCGCGAGTCATGGCGTAGACGCGGCCCTGGGCATTGGGGCGACGGTCTTGGCCATTTTGCGGTGCAGGTTGATGGGCTCGAGGTGCTGGGACTTGATTCCCTGGACGGTGCTGTTGGGGCGCCATTGGACGGTGCTGTTGGGGCGCCGTT
Source organism: Iris pallida (assembly GCA_029216955.1). NCBI lineage: Eukaryota > Viridiplantae > Streptophyta > Magnoliopsida > Asparagales > Iridaceae > Iris > Iris pallida. The sequence continues at coordinate 1,274,994 of JANAVB010040220.1, read as the reverse complement.
GGGTTCGGCCTTCTGGTTGGACAATCAGCACGAAAGTGGTCCCTCTTGCCACAGTTCCAGCATCAATTCTCTGGTATCTGGCAGTTGTCGATCGTGTGACCGAGACAGTGACATCGGTTGCAGTAAGGCCGTGGATTACGCCCTTGATACCCGCCTTGTGGTCCATTGTTCGGACGTTTGGTCACATTGTTTTCTCTCGAGTGGCTAGGGCGTTTGCGATTGTATGTATGCACAGCGCCGGAAGCACCTGGAGGGTATTGGCTTTCAAGGCGGAGGGCGTGGTTGAGGGACTCTCCCATCGTTTGGTATTTGGGAACAGACACATGGGCGTAGATAGATGGTCGTAGGCCCACTTTGAACCGTCGTGCACGACTCGCCAGGGAGGGCAGGAATTCTCCAGCAAACTTGGCTAACTTGTTGAACTCTGCTGCATACTGCCGTACCGTTATGTTCCCTTGCCTTAGCTGCATAAATTCATTCTCCTTCTCTTGTCGAATAGCTTCGGGAAGGTACTCGATCTCGAACGCCTCTCGGAAGGTGGCCCAAGATATTGCCGCTGTCTCGTTGTCGTGTCTGATTGCTCACTTTTGCACGGCCCACCAGTCGTACACGTTCAATCGGAGTAGAAGTTGAGCGCATGCGACTTTCTTGGACTCATCGACACCCAGAAGCTCGAACCGGTCTTCCAACTCCTCCAGCCAATCAATCGCCAACGAAGGGTCTTCAGTACCACAGAAGGAAGTACGGAAGCTCTTTGTGAATTTTGACACGTCGAAGTTGGAACTTCTCGGTGCTGCAGGCATAAGCTCGGGTACCTCCGGTTCGACTTCACTTTGTCTTGCCGCAGGCTCAGTCACGGCAGAAGTTGTCGCGGAGTTGTTGTTGTTGGCCACCACTGTCTGTACAATCTGCTGAAGAGTATCAAGCTGCTTCTGCTGCAACTTGAATTGTGCATCGAATCGGGCCTCGAACTGGGTCTGGCGTGTCTCTACCTCCCGTCGATGTGCCTCTGTCTCCCGTCGATGTTGCTCATTCAGGCATTGATTCTCCTGAGCTTGTTGTTGTTGCGCTTCCAGCATGCACAACATCCGTTCCATGGCATCGTTAGAGGGTCCGGGCCTCGAGCTACTCGAGCCGCTCGAAGCACTTTCTTCGTTCGCCGCCACATTCACCGTCGCACCTTCTGGGATTTTGAAGGTAAAAATATATTAGTCACAAAACTTATTTCGGACTACCTCGTATGGAACGACATATCTCATCGACACGAGACCAACGATTTGAGACTGGAAACTCGACACTAGAGGCCAAGGACGTAAAGCCGTGCTCTGATACCATTATATCACGCCCCAATTCCGTAGAATCGATAGTCGTCCCCCGGGCGTGATGTCGTGCAAGCCTAAGTTGCGCTCGCATAAGGCATAGTCATAAGATTATCCGAAACACAACAACAAAAGAATGCGCAAAGTAAATTGAACACATATTATAGAGAAGGAAATTTAAGCTTTATTGATATTGAACATCATTTTTACAGACTCGATACAAGGGCGCCGCGTGAGCTTTTTACAAACTGACTCCATTACAAAATGAACGTCGACGAGATAGCCATTCCATACATTCATCCCTTGATTATACAACTAAAATTATAAAACCACCTGGGATGGTGGGAAGTCGCTCCATCTATCTTCGATCTTCAACATCGGAGTCTTCAAAGGTTTGATCCAAGCTTCGATTTACGGACGAAGCTTCAAAATACACGAGCGTTGCCTCCCTTCACGTAGCACGCTCCTCCCAATCTATCGTACCTGTAGAGAGAGCGAGGATCAGTACAATCAACATGTACTGGCGAGTGGCTAATTAATTTCCAGGCTCTCATTTGGTTCAAGAATAGAGATAAAATCATACAACTTGCTTTTAGTGGTCTTTCTAGCCATCCTAGATATTTTCATAAGAAGCATTAAGTTACACCAAGATTTCCTCCGGCAGAGCGCGTCGTGCGACATAAAACTTACCATCACTTTTCCTGTTAGTTGATAATAATTTATATCAAGTGTTTGACATGGAGGTCACTGGCATTAACTAGCCATCTTGGACATAGCCTGGTAATACGGGACCCTTGCAACGCAAGTAGCGAGCTCCGATGCAAGTCTCCGTCTTACCGATTGCCTATTACCCAGCTCGGCTATAACTTGTTTCTTCTTAGGCCGAGTCGGTTCCGTGGCCCCGGGTTGCCGCTCGAAGAAACCATCGCCCTTGTCGACAAGTTGTCCATGACCGTGATAGGTTAACAAGGTATAATTTAGGGTACCGTTGGGGCTTGTTACATAGTCGATTCACTTACTTGGTTGTTTTGCTGGCCTAAAATAATTCTATCTCTTTTCAACACAACACATCTCTTTTCTCTTCTTGCACATAGGACTTGTATTCTTCAAACGAATCATTCGGTTTCGATATCATTACCCGAGTTCTCATTTTGAAATAGAGGGTCGAGACGAAGGAGGTCAGCCACTCACCTTAGTATTTACTTGAGGCGAAAAACTGGTTGGCCGCGCTAGACGTTGCCTACGCGATCACCTAAAATCGCACAAGCAACCGATTAGAACACTGTGTTATTCAAGGAAATTCGATATGAATGCGAAGTTCGAAACGTAAGCCATGAAAACCATCGAAAATATTTACGAAAACGCATTCAGAAAACAAAGCCAAAACTAACGCAAGCGGCGTGAAAAGCAGAGCAACGGGAGGTCTCTCCCGACTCAGCCGCAGAGTCAATCCTTGAGGCGTAGCCCACTGAATATGGGACTTTGTTCCGAAAAAGCCATTCCATAACGGGGAATGGATCTTAATTCAACCGTTCCCGTTCGATCGATTCGATCGTTCCTGACCTATCGGTCCTGACCTAGTCGATAGCGACAGTGTTCCTTTCTCGCGCACCCCGTGGACGAACAACGGGGCACGATGTAGGGACGGGGCACTACAGAAACTGGGAACCCGTGCAGCCGAACTATTTCATCAAGGTATATCTGAGCAAGGCGGTCGACGCTCCAAGTAACTTTGATGGCGATAAAGTGCGCTGACTTGGTTAGTCGATCGACGATGACCCAGACGGCGTCGTTTTCCCGCGGCGTCCTCGACAAGCCAACAACGAAGTCCATAGTGATGTGATCCCACTTCCACTCTGGAATGGCGAGGTTCTGTATCTTCTCGCCCGGTCGCTGGTGCTCGGCTTTGACTTGCTGACAGGCCATACATTTTGACACAAAGAGCGCTACGACCCTCTTCATACCGTGCCACCAAAAGACAATGCGGAGGTCCTTATACATCTTGGTGCTGCCAGGATGCAAGGAATATTTTGCATAGTGCGCCTCCGTCATTATCTCCTTTCTAAGTTCTACGTCGTCCGGTACGCATAGCCGTCCCTTCACGCGCAACACTCCCGACTCGTCCTCTGCAAAGTCGGACGCTTTTCCTGTCGATATCAGCTTTCGCATCTTCTTCAGGTATGGGTCGTCCTTCTGTGCAGACTTGATCCTCTCCAGTAGGCTCGGTTCCACCCGCAGTTGTGCTAGTTTCACGTCTCTGAAACGAACTCGGAGTTCGATGCCCATTCCTTCCAAGTCACGCAGCAGTCGATCGTTGATGCATAACGAAGCTAAGTACTTCCGGCTCAGCGCGTCTGCTACCATATTTCCTTTGCCTGGCGTGTAGTCGATTGATAAGTCAAGTCTTTGATCAGCTCGAGCCATCGCCTCTGCCGCAAATTTAATTCTTTCTGGGTGAAGAGATACTTGAGGCTTTTGTGGTCCGTATAAATCCTGCACGCCACGCCATAGAGACAGTGACGCCACAGCTTTAACGCAAACACAATCGCCGTTAGTTCTAGGTCGTGCGTGGGGTAGTTCTTCTCGTGCGGCTTCAACTGTCGGGAAGCAAAAGATATCACCTTATCCCGCTGCATGAGCACACACCCCAAGCCCTGGCCAGAAGCATCGCTGAAGATTTGAAATTCTTCCGTCCCTTCAGGAAGAGCAAGTATCGGGGCCGAAACGAGCCGTTGTTTGAGCTCCTGGAAGGAAGCTTCACAGTCGTCTGACCACTTGAATGCGACTCCTTTCTGGATGAGGCGAGTCAACGGCGATGCGATCTTCGCGAAGTCCTTCACGAAGCGTCGGTAGTATCCCGCCAAGCCTAGGAAGCTTCGAATTTTGCTAACTGATGCAGGCCGTTTCCAATCAGAACTGCCTCGACTTTCTTCGGATCGACTGCGATGCCCGCGGCGGAGATGACGTGCCCAAGGAATGAGACGTTGTTCAGCCAGAACTCGCACTTGCTCATCTTCGCGTATAACTGATTTTCTCGAAGGGTTTGGAGTATCGTCTGCAGATGCTCTGCATGTTGCGCTCGATCCTTCGAGTAGACGAGGATGTCGTCGATGAAGACTACAACGAACTTGTCAACGAACGGACGGAACACCCGATTCATTAGATCCATGAAGATGGCAGGGGCGTTTGTCAGACCGAACGGCATTACCAAGAACTCGTAGTGGCCATAACGAGTGCGGAAGACAGACTTCGGCACGTCATCTGGCTTGACTTTGAGTTGGTGATAACCCGATCATAGATCAATCTTCGAAAACACCATTTCACCTTGGAGCTGGTCGAACAAGTCGTCGATGCGGGACAGAGGATATTTGTTTCGGACGGTGGCTTTGTTCAATTCCCGATAGTTGATGCAGAGCCGCATCGATCCATCCTTCTTCTTCACGAAAAGTACGGGCGCATCCCACGGCGAGACACTCGGACGGATATCCCTCTGTCGAGTAATTCTTGTAGTTGTGCCTTAAGTTCCTTCAGTTCTGCAGGGGCCATTCTGTACGGAGCCTTCGAGATCGGTCGGGTGTTGGGGAATGTGTTGATGGTGAACTCTATTTCTCGATCGGGCGGCATGCCGGGTAGCTCGTCCGAGAACACGTCTGGGAATTCTGCCACAACGTCGGCCTCTCCCGCATTTGCACCATCCTGTCGCATGTCTCGAACGGAAGCTAGATAGCCTTCGCACCCGGAATGCAGCATCCGTCGAGCAGATATTGTGGAGATCACCATGCAGGTCGGCGACGCCTTACCACACGAGTAGCAGAATTCAGGCACTCCAGGTATACGGAATGTGACCTTCTTTTCAGCACAGTCTATGGTTGCGTTGCACGGACCGAGCCAATCCATGCCCAGTATGATGTGGAAGTCCTTCATATCTAGAACTATCGCATCAAGTCCGATTTTTTGACCGCCGATACAGATATTCCCGCCGGTGCAGGCTAGGTTTGTGAGAATTGGTGCACCCGAAGGTGTGCTTACGCTAAGGTCGAGATCTAATTATATTACAGGAAATTTGTGCTCGGCGGCGAAGTCCGCCGATATGAAAGTATGCGAGGCGCCTGAATCAAATAACACACGAGCAGGTACATTATTGAAATTTAATATACCTGTTACAACAGTGTCAGAAGTATACGCCTCGTCTCGAGTCATGGAAAAGACACGCCCCTGTGCATTAGGGCGTCGGGCTTGGTTGTCGGATTGAGTGGGCTGAGGGGGTCGGGGTGCCTGTCCTCGATTCTCTTGACGGTGTTGTTGTGGTGGTGCGTTGGGATGATTTGGTTTCCGAACCGGGCATTCTCGGAATTGGTGCCCCCTTTGTCCGCAAAAGTAATATCCTCCTTCGTGAACACGACAATCATTGGGATGGTGGCCAGGGTTGTGACATTTGCTGCAAGGAATCAGAGGGGTTTACCCTCTGTTGCTGCCATTATTTGGACGCTTTGACGCGTAGTTGTTTCCTCCCGTATAGCTAGGACGTTTGTGATTGGAGTGGCGCACAACGTCGTCAGCACTGGAAGGATGCAGGTTCTCAAGACGAAGGTGTGATTCAGAGCCTCGCCCACGATCTTGTACTCCGGGACCCCGACATGCGCACCGATAGAGTGTCGCAGACCCACTTCGAACCGTCGCACACGGCACTCTTCAGTCGGCAGAAACTGGCCAGCAAACTTAGACAACTTGTTGAATTCTGCGGCATACTGTTCCACTGTCCGGCTCCCTTGCTTCAACTGCATAAATTTATTTTCCTTCGCTTGACGAATGGCTGATGGAAGGTACTGGACTTCAAAAGCTTTGCGGAACGTGGCCTAAGAGATCGGCGCGGTGGTGTTGTCCGGTCGGATCGCTCGCTTGTGCATGGCCCACCAATCGTGTGCGTTCAACCGTAGTTAAAGTTGTGCGTAGGCGACTTGCTTTGATTCTTCAATGCCGAGAAGCTCAAAGTGATCTTCCGGCTCTTCCAACCAGTCGATTGCCATAGAAGGACCCTCGGTACCGCTGAAGGAAGTACGGCACGCCTTCTTGAATTCTGACACTTCAAAGTTATACTTTTTTGGTGCCGCTGGTTGATGCTCGAGCTCCATCGTGTCGACTTCAATGGGTTGGATCGTCGGCACGGTGGCAGCAGGTGCGGTGACGGTAGGCGCAGTCGCAAAATTTCCGTTGGCCGCCATTGTCTGGACGATCTGCTGCAGGATATCCAACTGCTTTTGTTGAACTTTGGCATGTGCGTCGAAACGAGCTTCGAAGCGAGCTTCAAACTGGGCCTGTCGTTCCTCCGTCTGTTGATGTCGGTTCTCGGACTGATTCTACTGTGCCTCCATCATGCGCAACATCCTTTCGATGGTATCGTTAGAAGGTCCGCCCCGCGAACGATGCGAACTACTAGAACCGCTAGAAGCGCTCTACTCTCGCTCGGCCGTGGGTTCCGTCACTTCTGCGATACGAAGGCAAACACATCAGTCACAAAATATTACGGACTCATTGTATGGAACAACTTATCTTATCGATGCGAGGTCAAAGGATGTAAAGCCGTGCTCTGATACCATAATGTCACGCCCCGATTCTGTAGAATCGATAGTCGTCCCCCGGGCGTGATGCCGTGCGAAGCTAAGTTGCGATCGCACAAGACATAGTCATAAGGTTATCCGAAACACAACATCAAGTTAGAGTACGCAGAGAAATTGAATGACACATTTGAAATAGAAGTAGACTTTTTCATTGATAAAACTTTATTTACATTCACTTCATTACATTCATTGCCGCGTGGGCTACAATATGACTCGACTTACAAAATGAACGCCGATGAGATAGTCGTTCCATACATTACATCCCTTTTTACAAGCAAAAACCATTACACATTTTTACCTGCGATCGAGGGAAGCCGAGCCGCCATTGGTCTTCTTTTGTACTGAATGCGGAGTCTTCAAAAGGAATTCATAAACAAGCCTTTACACGGACGAGGCTTCAAAAGTGTCCACGCCGCCTTGAGATTTTAGGTGGCACGCCCTTCGTGGTTCAGGGTACCTGCGTGGAGAGCGAGGATCAGTACATTACACTTTGTACAGGTGCGTGGCAAGTTAAGTTCCAAGCTCTCATTTGGTTGAATGAGTTTATATGACTTAGCTCATGAATGTTTCTAACCATCCTAATAAATTTCAAGCGAGAAATGACAAGCATAATATAATTTATGTTGAAACTTACCTCCGGCGGGCCGTGCCGCGCCTTATGAAACTTACCATGTTCTTTCCTGTCAATTATTATCATTTACATACCAAGTGGAATATTGCGTGTGATTAGCCACTGGCATGACAAGCCATCCAGTACTATAGCTTTGTTAGCCGGGGCCCTTGCAGCGCAAGTAGCGAGCCCCGCTGCAAGTCCTCGCTTAACCCGTGCTATCATCCAGCACAGCTATACCGTGTTTACTCCTAGGCCGAGTCGGTCCCGTGGCCGTGGGTTGTCACTCGAGGAAACTCTCCCTTGTCGACAAGTTGTCCAATGACCGAGTTAAGACATTATTCAGTTGTTAAGGTATTGCCTACGTTCACTTTGAATCTTGACCATTTTACCGTGCCCGTGCCTCTGCATTCAATCTTTCCTCCACAACAACACTATCGATTTACTTAAGAAGGGGTCGAGAAGAGAAGGGTCAGCCACTCACCTTGAGTTTACTTCGGCGAGAGAACTTGTTGGCCGTGCTAGACGTCGCCTACGCGATTACCTGAAATCGCACAAGCAACCGATTAAAACACTGTATTATTCAAGAAGTTCGATAGGAAATGCGAAATGCAAGCCATAAAAACCATCGAAAACATCCACAAAAATGTATTCAGAAAACAAAACCAAAACCAACGCAAGCGGCGTGAAAAGCAGAGCAACGAGAGGTCTCTCCCGACTCAGCCGCAGAGTCAATCATCGAGGCGCAACCCGCTGAATATGGGACTTGGTTCTGAAGAAGACATTCCATAACGAGGAATGGATCTTAATTCAACCGTTTTCGTTCGATCGACTCGGTCGATCCCGACCTATCGGTCCGACCGAATCGATAGCGACAGTGTTCCTTTCTCGCGCACCCCGTGGACAAGTACGGGGCACGATGTAGGGACAGGGCACTACATGCTATGCCCTTCTCAGAAACGGTCTAGCATTCCGTTATGTCGGAAGAGCCACAGGTTGTGCTCTGTTCTGCTCATTCGGGCATTCGGGGTTGCGCATACAAGAAAGGAGGAATACGCTTCGATGGAGATCAATCTTCCAGTATGTGTAGCAAGAAGAATAAGGGTTGCACTTCTGTGAAGATAAACCCTCTTGTATACTTCTTTAGGCTTTCTGAATTTGTAATAGATACTTTCTTTAAGAACAATATGAGTCTTTGTAATAGATCCTTTGTAGAAGAACAATATGAGTCTTTCTGAATCTGTAATAGATCCTTTGAACACATATTAATAAAAGAACTTCTTTCTATAACTTCTGTTTGAATTTCATTTTTTTCTGTCTGTATATTTTGTAACATCTGCGGTGTCTTCTATAATAAAATCACGGAGAATATGGCATTCACAGTGTTAATACACATGAGAATGTTCATTCTTCGTGTTAAATTACACGGAGAATGTTCATTCTCCGTGTTAATCTAACACGGAGAATGTTCATTCTTTGTTTTAATTAAACTGATAATGCCATTCTCCGTTTACTTAACCACGGAGAATGTCATTCTCCGTGTTGAATTAAACGGAGAATGTCATTTACAGCGTTATAACGCATGAGAATATTCATTCTCCTTGTAAGTTAAAACGGAGAATGGATTTCCCAGTGTTAAAACGAATGAGAATGCTATTCTCCGTGTAATTTGAAACGGAGAATCTCATTCCCCGTCCTGAATTACACGGAAAATTAATTCCCTGTATTAAAACGAATGAGAATTCTATTCTCCGTGTAATTTAAAATGGAGAATCTCATTCTACGTGTTAATCTAGCACGAAGAATGACATTCTAAGTGTTAAAACGAATGGAAATGTTCATTCTCCGTGTCGAATTACACGGAGAATGGCATTCTCACTGTTAGAACGAATGAGAATGCTATTATTCGTATAATTTGAAACGGAGAATGACATTCTCCATGTAAGAATGACGGAGAATGGCCATTATGTATATAAAAATTGTAAAATATTAGATATAACAGACTTCAAAATAGAATCATTGATATCAAAATTGTAAGAAATGTATTAAAAAAATAATTATATAAAAGGAAGAATATATGTATATGTATTAACGATGGGGCGCTGCCTCCTCCACCACCGTAGAAGCACGTGGAGGAAGAGGACAAGTGCTGCGATTGTGATTACCTAATTCAAGACAATTATGGCACCTAATCTTCCTCTTCTCTTTTACCTTGTTTTCATAATTGCTCTTATAACGGTTCGCCTTTGGTCGGCCGGAACCCCGTTTCGGAACAAGGGGTAGGACTAAATCAGTTGAATTATTTTCAAACTGTTTTCCAGAATCTGGAACTGGACGAATAGCACATGAATATAGCTTTTGGTAGAAATCTGATATCCAATACTGCTCCACAAAATCGTAGACGGATTTGCCCGAACCAAATCTGATGCATTGGATTGCATGGCTGCATGAGAATCCATATACCTCCAATCTACGGCAACTACAATGCCAATCAAGAAGATTCACCAAGTGGGAGGAAGTATCTGTCATCACCTCAAACTCGAAATCACCAGACCGATATACCCTATAAGACATGCCATCATCTGTAAGCTGCTTCAGCATATTCTCGGCGTATGGAGTCAATATGTTATTGAAATCACTTGCATCCTTGTGTCGATCCGAAATCATCTTCATCATCTTCACTCGGATGACATTTACAAGTGCTGAAATAGGCATTTTCTTCTCAGCCTTTATCCATGAATTGAATGACTCTGCACAACTAGAAGCAACATCGCCGTATCTACATCCCGAAAAGAATGCATTTGACCATTTTTAGGCTTTTGTTTATCCATCCATTTCACAACATGACCACAATTCAGATCATAAATATTCTTAATTGCTTGTTTATACCCACCTTTATATAGGGAAAAAAAAGTAATTAATAAAGATGGAAATCAAGGAACAAGCACATGAAAAAACAGGGACCATTCTTCGTTTAATTTAACACGGAGAATGTCATTCTCCATGTATTTTTAAACGAAAAATAAAACGGAGGGTGATAATGAAAGTGTTAAAACGCATGAGATTGATTATTCTTCTTGTTAATAACACAGAGAATGTCATTCTCCGTGTTAAGTGTGTCACGCCCCAGAACCAGAATACTGGAGAGCGGGGGCAGACATAGCCAGCTACGTATATGAAATGGGATCCATCTCGCTATACGGTCACGGCTGTCTAGATATATGAGGGTTTATCTACAAGACAGCAGTCTCTTAAGGTCATGAACAAGCCTAGTGTCTCAATCACAAGCAAGTAAGTAAAAGGTTACAAGAAGTATGATCATTAAATATACAATAGTAAGGCGTCCCAAACATTACATATTCAGCTGATCATGAAGCTAGTCGTTACAAAATGTTAGGACTAGCAATAGTTTAGTCATACATGATCAACCCTAGGATCTGTCAATCATGTTACAGCCCGTAGGCAGATAGTAAGTAAATGCAATCGAGCTAAACAGGTGCTCGTCGGCTAAACGCCTCAAAAGAATATTTTTACAATAGAGTGGAAGGGCCAAAAATAACCTACTCGTTGCCAGGGTTCCGTCTAGTGGCCACCATCTGGCTGGAAGGTCGGTAGATCCTCTGGAGCTGCTCCGAAATCTGGCCACACAAAACCAGCTGGGTCAGACCCCAGAAAGAGCAAGTGCCACAAAGGAGGCTTCACTTAAGAACTAAAACCAGCACTCAGCACAAGATATAAATAAAAGTAAGAACTGGTAATAAAGAGAATACACCAGGATGATATACGACGAGATAACCATGGAACTATTCAGATAGCCAGGTTACAATCCGTAAACCAAACAAGGACCGGGGTTGTAACCCTTCGTCTGAACAGAACTTGGAAATTCTCACCATTTATCGGTAAAATAAATACAAGCATGATGGTCATGCAGTAATCTGGAACAGGATCAGGGCAAGACTAGACTGGTTAGACTCCGTTCAATCACTTCACGGCCAAGCAAGAATTACGGCTTGATACTTTAACTAACTAGGGTTGTCACAAGCCTAAATACTAACAAGATGCAGCGAGATTATTCCACAGCCACAAGCCCTGCAGACCATCCAGGTTTCCCGGGTTAAAAGATTAAAGTTAAATTCAGGTGGGTACATCGTCCAGGAAATGAATGTACCCTTAGGTAGCTTGAAGGGTACAACACATGACAGTGTGCTGGAAATGTGTTCTACTCGACGGCAGGCTACAGATCCCAAGGCGTGCCCAGGTAACGGGATTGCCTGTAGCTGGGAAATCTCGTCATGACTAATGTATTAATCTAGTTATTAGCCTTAGTCCATTTTAGTAGGTACTCCTGACCGTGGTACTCAGGAGTCCCTGTCCTAGACATGATGCAAGATAGGACTGGTTTATTTATACAAACACAATCGCCCACGGTGTCCAGATTAATTATACAGGTAATGTCATGTCAGGTAGCCGTCGCAACAGCTATCAAGATATAACATGTCAGGTTATCAGGTCAAGTGTACTAGTCAGGAGTGCGCCACGACGGGCCACTATCAGGTCATGTCATGTTACTCATGTCAGGAGTGCACCACTACGGGTCACTATCGTGTCAGGCTCAGTTATCCTTTCCAAACATATCAAGCAAATTCATGATTATCAAGTTCATGACAAAAGGCATAAGGATATAAAATGGGCGTAAAATATCTAATAAAATATCAATATACAGGGCTATAGAAGAGCCAAGCTTAAGGAAAATATAACCAAACTAACACGCTGACATAAGACCAAGTCTGCCAAAGGCCATACGCTCAGGTCATACGCTCAGGTCATACGCTCAGGTCATACGCTCACAAAAGGCAGCGTATGTATTCCATATGACTCCTTGTCAAGCAAGCGAGCGTATACGAGTCATACGCCTCCAAAAGACAGCGTATGGGGTCCATACGACTCCTTGTCAGGCAAGCGAGCGTATGCGAGCCATACGCTCCCAAAAGGCAGCGTATGGGGTCCATACGACTCCTTGTCAGGCAAGCGAGCGTATGCGAGCCATACGCTCCCAAAAGGCAGCGTATGGGGTCCATACGACTCCTTGTCAGGCAAGCGAGCGTATGCGAGCCATACGCTCCCAAAAGGCAGCATATGGGGTCCATACGACTCCTTGTCAGGCAAGCGAGCGTATGCGAGCCATACGCTCCCAAAAGGCAGCGTATGGGGACTGCGCTGCGCTAAAGAGCGCGCACAACTCAGTGGTGCAAGCTAAAAAGCTCGTGCACTGCTCACTGTTTTCTCCAAATCAGCAAGAACTCTATGGTTGAACCCAAAGCTTTAAAAATCCATAACTTGGTCCAAACAAGTCCAAATTCGACTTTGTAAAGTTCTATCTTGGGTGAAATTCAATTCTCTCCAACATAAGAACATCAAAACCCATAAATATACAACTTAAATAGATCAAAACCATGCAAAACCAAAAATAGAAGAAACTTAGATATAGAATAATAGAGACTCCAAATCACAAAATGTCAAGTTCTAATGTTGATCACCATGGCCTAATCTGGCTAATGGACAAATAAAAAGTGGTTCTCAAGTGGTGGCAAGGTGCACTTGCCTAGACCTCTCTCTTCTCTCTTTGGTAGGTGAAGGGAGTAAATGAGAAAGAAGAAGATGAATAATGAAGAGAGAGAAAGAAGAAATGGCAATAAATATCAAATGTGGTGGTAGGTAGGGGGTTTATCCATGGTTCATGATGAACCAAAATAATCCCAACCGAACCAAGCCAACCCGGGCCAAGAATAAACCAAGCCAAGCCATGAAGAAAACTAAACAAGGAATCATGCAATACAAGAATAAATACGTACACGTATTCCAGAAATACGTAATACGAACCACAGGCATTACAACTCTACCCACCTTAAAAGAATTCCGTCCTCGGAATTTAATCAAGAGACTAGAGAAGCAATGACAAGCTACATTAATCACATGCAAGCTATAACTAGGCAGACAATCACTCATTCAAGCAAGGAATTGAAGGCATGAGACATAAGAAAGACATTATACCTCACGAATCAAACAAATCGGGATATCGCGATCGGATATCATCCTCACGCTCCCACATTGACTCCCCCAAAGTGTGATGACCCCAAGCAACTCGGACTAACTTGATAGTCTTGTTCTTGAGGATCTTCTCTTTCCGGTCCAATATAGACACGGGCCTCTCTTCATACGAAAGTTTGGTACCAACAACCAATTCTGAATGATCTAGGATGTGGCTCGGGTCCGAGATATACCGTCGTAATTGGGATACATGGAACACGTCATGCACCTCTCTTAGCAACGGCGAAAGAGCGAGACGATAGGACACATCTCCTACTCGCTCCAGAATGTCAAACGGTCCTATATACCTAGGACTAAGCTTTCCCCGAACGCCGAAACGAATGACGCCACGGTTAGACGAAATCCTCAGGAATATATGATCGCAGATCGAAAACTCGAGAGGGCGCTGATGAGAATCGGCCCAATGGCGTTGGCGATCTTGGACAACTCGAAGATGATCTCTGACTCGCCTGACCACTTCAACTGTCTGGGCAATCATTTCTGGACCGAGCATCTGTCTCTCTCCAACATCATCCCAGGCTAGCAGGGATCTGCACTTCCTACCATACAGTACCTCGAACGGTGCTATCTGGATACTGGCCTGGAAACTGTTATTGTACGAGAATTCTACCAGGTGCAAGTGATCTTCCCACGAACCACCGAAGTCAAGTGTGCAAGACCGCAACATATCTTCAAGAATCTGGATCGTGCGCTCCGACTGACCATCTGTCTGTGGGTGATATGCTGAACTGAACTGGAGATGAGTTCCCAAACTCTCTTGCAGGCTACGCCAAAAGTGCGACATAAATCTTGAATCTCGGTCCGAGGTGATACTGACTGGCACACCGTACAACCTGACAATCTGTCTGAGGTACATCTCTGCTAACTGAGCCGTCGACTGACCAACTCTGAATGGAAAAAAGTGAGCCACTTTCGTGAGCCTGTCAACTATAACCCAGATAGCATCTCTACCAGCTGGGGATCTAGGTAGTCCAGTCATAAAATCCATGGTCACATGCTCCCACTTCTATTCTGGAATCGGTAAGGGCTGAAGAAGTCCAGCCGGTCTCTGATGTTCGGCTTTAACTTATTGGCAAACCAAACACCGAGAGACAAACCGAGCTATCTCCCGCTTCATGCCATTCTACCAGAAATGCTGTCGGATATCATGGTACATCTTCATACTGCCGGGATGGATGGAATACTGTGAACTGTGCGCTTCTGACATGATCTTCTGCCGGATATTTCTGCTGGGTACACAAAGACGATTACCATGTCGAAGTGTACCATCCTCATGAATACATAACTCTGGTCTTCGTCCTATCTCGCATTCTGTACTGAGTCGCTGAAGCTTGGAATCTGTCGACTGCGCCATCCGGATCCTCTCAACTATAGTGGACTGAACTTGCATACTGGCCATCAATGCCACACTGGAAGGGAGAACAACTTCTATTCCCATCTTCTGAAGATCTGCTAATAGCTCTGGTTGCGCTGTTAGAAAATAAACTCCGGCTCTCCTGCTCAATGCATCTGCAACGACGTTGGCCTTCCCGGGATGATACTGCAAGTTGACATCATAATCCACAAGCAGCTCCAGCCACCTTCTCTGACGCATGTTAAGATCCTTCTGGGTGAAAACATACTTCAGGCTCTTGTGGTCGGTGAAAATTTCCACCCTGTCTCCATTCAAGTAGTGCCTCCACAACTTAAGTACAAACACCACTGCTGCCAGCTCCAAGTCATGGGTTGGGTAATTCCTCTCATGATCACGAAGTTGTCGTGACGCATAAGCTATTACCTTCCCATGTTGCATCAGAACACATCCTAAACCTCTGCCTGAAGCATCACAGTACACTGAGAATCCTCCGGTCCCATCTGGAAGCGTGAGAATATGAGCTGTTATCAGGCCTCGCTTCAACTGCTCAAAAGAACTCTGACACTCTGCTGTCCAAGCAAACTGTGCATCCTTGTGGGTCAACTGCGTCAATGGCGCTGAAATTCGAGCAAAGTCCGAAACAAACCGTCGATAGTAGCCGGCCAATCCAAGAAAACTACGAACCTCTGCAACGGTGCTGGGTACTGGCCATGACTCAATAGCTACAATCTTCTGGGGATCCACTTCTACTCCTCCTCTGGTGATGATATGACCCAAGTACGAAATGCGATCGAGCCAGAACTCGCATTTACTGAACTTGGCATATAACTGGTGCTCTCTGAGGATCTGAAGAACTATATGGAGATGCTGCTCATGCTCCACCTCACTCTTGCTGTAGACCAGAATGTCATCCAAGAACACAATCACAAACTGATCCAAGTAAGGCATGAAGATGCGATTCATGAGGTCCATGAATACTGCCGGCGCATTGGTTCCTCCAAAAGGCATAACAAGGAACTCCCAATGCCCATATCTCGATCTAAAAGCTGTCTTCGGGATGTCCTGCTCTCTGACTCTGATCTGATGATAACCTGAGCGCAAATTAATCTTCGAGAATACCGAAGCCCCCTTGAGTTGATCAAACAAGTCATCTATCCTCGGAAGAGGGTATCTGTTCTTGATTGTCACTGAGTTCAAGGTACGATAATCAACACATAACCTGGACGTACCATCCTTCTTTTTCACAAGAAGCATCGGGGCTCCCCAAGGCGATCCACTAGCACGAATGAATCCCTTGGTTCTGAGTTCTTCAATCATCTTGTACAATATCTCCAACTCTGACGGCGCCATCCTGTAGACTCTCTCTGACACTGGGCTGTCCCGGGAATCAAGTCTATAGTGAACTCGATCTCCCGCTCCGGAGGCATACCTGGAAGTTCTTCTGGGAAAACATCTGGAAACTCATCCACTATCCTGGGCAACTGAACTGCCGCTACTGCCATCCGCAATACTGGAGGAGAAGGCTCAACCGCTCCTCTGGAAAAGAAAAACTCTGGCTCGCCTGGAATGCTAAAAACAACCCTACCAATGTGGCAGTCTATTCTAGCATACTGGTTCCTCAACCAGTCCATCCCTAGGACCACATCATAATCGGCCATCGGGAACTCTATCAATCTAGCGGGGAATTCTCTACCGCTAACTACGATCCGACACGAGAAAAACACTCTATCTACTTCCACAAGTCCGTTACTAGTAAGTATATTAAGCCTTATTGATAATGACTCGGGCTCCAATCTTACCCGTGTCGCGAATCGTGCAGACATAAATGAATGCGATGCACCAGAATCAAATAAAGCTGAAGCTGGAAAGGAGTTGACGAGAATAGTACCTGCCACTACCTCTCCTGGTGCCAATCCTTCCTCCACGGTCATCACCATAGCCTGACCGTGCCCTCGGGGTGCTGGTCCCCTCTGCTAAAATTTTCGCTGCCTGCTCTGACTCTGGGCTTGGACTTGTGCATACTGCTGGGGGTTCTGCTGCTGGAACACTTGGGTCTGAGGCGGCAAGGGCCTCGGCAATGGATACTGCTGCTGCTGGACCGGAGCTGGTCCTCTCACCGAAGAGCTAGAAAGGTTGGACGATGATGAACCACCCCTATTCGGGCAGGATCCAACCCTATGGTCTGGTGCTCCACAAGCCAGACACAATCCTTGTGCCCTGCGACATTCTGCCACCACATGGCCTGGCTTTCCACAATGAGAACAACCCACTGCGGAAGATTGCTTCTACTTCTGCTGCTGAGGGTACGTCGGAGTGGAATGCTGAACCGACGTCACTGAGGCCGCCCGCCTCGGAGTTCCAATAGTCAAAGCCCTGGCTGCCGGGACTGGTGCTGAAGACTGATTCATCTGGCCGTGAGATCTCTTCCGACCTCCGGCCCTATCCATAATTCTCTGGGAGGTATACTCATGCCTCCGGGCTGCTCTCAAGACTGCATCAAAAGTCTGATGCTCAAACTGCTCAACTGCCAACAAGATCTCCAGGTGAAGTCCCTGCTGGAACCGCTGGGCTCAATCATACTCGGTTGCCACCAAAGTGGGAGCAAACCGACCGAGTCTGGAAAACTTGGCCACATATCCGTCGACCGTCCTGTCCATCTGCTTCAGATTGGTAAACCTCGTCTGCAGATCATACCGAGCCACGGCATCGAAATACTTGGTCTGGAATCTCTCTCTGAATTTTACAAGCAATGGGTGCTGCTAATCCAACGGCCTGTGCTGCCCACCAGCTGCGGGCAAGATCTAACAACTGCAGGCGCACAACGGCCATCTTCTCGTTCTCTGGGGTCCTGGCTGCTTCTAGAATCACCTCTGTGTCCTGAAGCCATGCATCTGCCGCGATAGCATCTTCACTACCGTCGAAGAATGGAGGGTTCAAGCACTTGAAGCTGTTGGCCGCGCTGTTACCCTGATGACCACCCCGGGTCAAAGCATCCGCCACTGCCTGGTGCAAGGTATCTCTACGACGATCTTGAGAAGCTATCAAGGTCCTGACGAGACCTACCAAAGTGCCATCATCAGGTTCTACAGGTTGAACTGGCTGAACTGGTGGCTCTTCTCCAATAGGCTCGACTCTGGAGGCTACTCCAGAGTGCTGGGCTTGATCTCCGGGTTGCTGCTGGTCCACGGGAGGTGCTCCGCCTTGCTGGTCGGTAGGACCACGAACAATGCCGCTGAAGAAGACGACATAGAAAACAATAAGGAAGGACCAGGACAGATCAACGATACAAGCATATGATCAGGACAAGAATCCAGGGATTCAGAAGGTACGAGCAGAGATCAAGGACGAATACTGATTGAGACATCTATTCGGTAAACCCTCACATATCTTGATTTACAAGACCTGCATGGGCCACCACTTAAACCATGTCACGCCCCAGAACCAGAATACTGGAGAGCGGGGGCAGACATAGCCAGCTACGTATATGAAATGGGATCCATCTCGCTATACGGTCACGGCTGTCTAGATATATGAGGGTTTATCTACAAGCCAGCAGTCTCTTAAGGTCATGAACAAGCCTAGTGTCTCAATCACAAGCAAGTAAGTAAAAGGTTACAAGAAGTATGATCATTAAATATACAATAGTAAGGCGTCCCAAACATTACATATTCAGCTGATCATGAAGCTAGTCGTTACAAAATGTTAGGACTAGCAAGAGTTTAGTCATACATGATCAACCCTAGGATCTGTCAATCATGTTACAGCCCGTAGGCAGACAGTAAGTAAATACAATCGAGCTAAACAGGTGCTCATCGGCTAAACGCCTCAAAAGAATATTTTTACAATAGAGTGGAAGAGCCAAAAATAACCCACTCGTTGCCAGGGTTCCGTCTAGTGGCCACCATCTGGCTGGAAGGTCGGTAGATCCTCTGGAGCTGCTCCAAAATCTGGCCACACAAAACCAGCTGGGTCAGACCCCAGAAAGAGCAAGTGCCACAAAGGAGGCTTCACTTAAGAACTAAAACCAGCACTCAGCACAAGATATAAATAAAAGTAAGAACTGGTAATAAAGAGAATACACCAGGATGATATACGACGAGATAACCATGAAACTATTCAGATAGCCAGGTTACAATCCGTAAACCAAACAAGGACCGGGGTTGTAACCCTTCGTCTGAACAGAACTTGGAAATTCTTACCATTTATCGGTAAAATAAATACAAGCATGATGGTCATGCAGTAATCTGGAACAGGATCAGGGCAAGACTAGACTGGTTAGACTCCGTTCAATCACTTCACGGCCAAGCAAGAATTACGGCTTGATACTTTAACTAACTAGGGTTGTCACAAGCCTAAATACTAACAAGATGCAGCGAGATTATTCCACAGCCACAAGCCCTGCAGACCATCCAGGTTCCCCGGGTTAAAAGATTAGAGTTAAATTCAGGTGGGTACATCGTCCAGGAAACGAATGTACCCTTAGGTAGCTTGAAGGGTGCAACACATGACAGTGTGCTGGAAATATGCCCTACTCGACGGCAGGCTACAGATCCCAAGGCGTGCCCAGGTAACGGGATTGCCTGTAGCTGGGAAATCTCGTCATGACTAATGTATTAATCTAGTTATTAGCCTTAGTCCATTTTAGTAGGTACTCCTGACCGTGGTACTCAGGAGTCCCTGTCCTAGACATGATGCAAGACAGGACTGGTTTATTTATACAAACACAATCGCCCACGGTGTCCAGATTAATTATACAGGTAATGTCATGTCAGGTAGCCGTCGCAACAGCTATCAAGATATAACATGTCAGGTTATCAGGTCAAGTGTACTAGTCAGGAGTGCGCCACGACGGGCCACTATCAGGTCATGTCATGTCACTCATGTCAGGAGTGCACCACTACGGGTCACTATCGTGTCAGGCTCAGTTATCCTTTCCAAACATATCAAGTAAATTCATGATTATCAAGTTCATGACAAAAGGCGTAAGGATATAAAATGGGCGTAAAATATCTAATAAAATATCAATATACAGGGCTATAGAAGAGCCAAGTTTAAGAAAAATATAACCAAACTAACACGCTGACATAAGACCAAGTCTGCCAAAGGCCATACGCTCAGGTCATACGCTCAGGTCATACGCTTACAAAAGGCAGCGTATGTATTCCATACGACTCCTTGTCAAGCAAGCGAGCGTATACGAGTCATACGCCTCCAAAAGGCAGCGTATGGGGTCCATACGACTCCTTGTCAGGCAAGCGAGCGTATGCGAGCCATACGCTCCCAAAAGGCAGCGTATGGGGTCCATACGACTCCTTGTCAGGCAAGCGAGCGTATGCGAGCCATACGCTCCCAAAAGGCAGCATATGGGGTCCATACGACTCCTTGTCAGGCAAGCGAGCGTATGCGAGCCATACGCTCCCAAAAGACAGCGTATGGGGTCCATACGACTCCTTGTCAGGAAAGCGAGCGTATGCGAGCCATACGCTCCCAAAAGGCAGCGTATGGGGTCCATACGACTCCTTGTCAGGCAAGCGAGCGTATGCGAGCCATACGCTCCCAAAAGGCAGCGTATGGGGACTGCGCTGCGCTAAAGAGCGCGCGCAACTCAGTGGTGCAAGCTAAAAAGCTCGTGCACTGCTCACTGTCTTCTCCAAATCAGCAAAAACTCCATGGTTGAACCCAAAGCTTCAAAAATCCATAACTTGGTCCAAACAAGTCCAAATCCGACTTTGTAAAGTTCTATCTTGGGTGAAATTCAATTCTCTCCAACATAAGAACATCAAAACCCATAAAAATACAACTTAAATAGATCAAAACCATGCAAAACCAAAAATAGAAGAAACTTAGATCTAGAACAATAGAGACTCCAAATCACAAAATGTCAAGTTCTAATATTGATCACCATAGCCTAATCTGGCTAATGGACAAATAAAAAGTGGTTCTCAAGTGGTGGCAAGGTGCACTTGCCTAGACCTCTCTCTTCTCTCTTTGGTAGGTGAAGGGAGTAAATGAGGAAGAAGAAGATGAATAATGAAGAGAGAGAAAGAAGAAATGGCAATAAATATCAAAGGTGGTGGTAGGTAGGGGGTTTATCCATGGTTCATGATGAACCAAAATAATCCCAACCGAACCAAGCCAACCCGGGCCAAGAATAAACCAAGCCAAGCCATGAAGAAAAGTAAACAAGGAATCATGCAATACAAGAATAAATACGTACACGTATTCCAGAAATACGTAATACGAACCACAGGCATTACAAAGTGACACGGAGAATGTTCTTTCCAAGTGTTAAAACGCATGAGAATGACCATTCTCCTTGTTAGAACGCATAAGGATTGTATTCTCCGTTCTAAACTAACAGAGAATGGAATTATCCGTGTTAAATGACACGGTGAATGCCATTCTCCGTGTATTTTAAAGCGGAGAACGAACATTCTCCGTTCTAGGCAACACGGAGAATACTATTCTCCGTGCTATTTACACGGAGAATGTTCATTCTACTTGTTAAAATAAAGGAGAATGCACAAAAAAGCTGCATATATCTGTCTCATTTTCACACCTGGAGTTAGATATATACTGCTTGCCTCTAAGCTTCAAGTACATGCGGATACACTCTTTCATTTCCTTTCTCCTTCAGCGGTATGTTATTCTTCATGTGATAATAGCAATAGCTATGGTAAGCAGTAGGGAACACTTTGGGAACTTCAGAAATTAAACCGGTGCCTTGATCTGAAAGAAAAACGATACGCCTACTACATCCAACAACATTCTTGAGATTTTTAAGGAACCATTCCCAATTGTTGCCATCTTCGCCCGAGACTATACCGTAGGTAATATAGGGTAGAACTGTTGGTTACCATTCTTCGCTTTAGCAGACATCAAACACCCTCTAAACCTCCTTGTAAGGAAAGTCGCATCCAAATATAGCATCGGGCGACAATATTGAAAGCCTTCGACGGAAGCAATATTGATTTCCTTTACCTTGTCGACATACCAACACAAGTCGCTGTAAGCTCTAACATCATATTCGTACATTTCTTGGTGCACCAACCTAATGCCATGGTATGCCTGCCCGTAGGTAAGAGATAAACCGTAGTCAACTTTGAATTCATCAACAACTGATTTTGCTGACTTTTTAGGATCCATCCGAACAATGTCACTAATCAAACTTTTCACAAACTTTGCTGGAACAACTAGATTACCTTTATCCACATAGCCAGCTCCACAATTGTGTTCTCCTACATACCTCTTCACCTCAAAAATTTAATTATCTTTCGAAATGGATATAGCATGGAAGCTCCACAAACAAGCATGGGTCTTGTAATTCTTGCAGCAAACGGTGTACCTCCCCAGCTCAGATTTTAAAATATGGAATGGATGACGAGATTCAAAACATACCTTCCTAACAGCGTGCCTAACTTCTTCAACATCATTTAGCAAAATCTGACCAACGCCTGTAACTGATCCATGCCACATATCCGATTTTCTCTTCTTTACTGTCTCAATTGAGCCCTCATAAAATTCTACTACTCGTTTATCCTTTACAGTAGGAGAACATCTACTACTCAAGGAACTAGAAGAGGAAGGCGAAGGTCCCATAGGAATGATTTGACAAGGAAAAGATGTCGATGAAGAACATGGAGGGTACACTTGCTCCACCAATAGATCAAAGCTCACGTCATGGGCACCATTGAAATCTCCAACCAAGGACCGAAGCCAAAAATCACTATCAACGTATAGTTCAGTCCCATCAGAATGCAAAAACTTGAAACGAAAGGAAAGTGGATCCAAAGAACTCCATCGATCGCACACTTGATGCTTTAAAAATTTCACGGTACTTTCATGTGTGACACGGCAGGAAACTATGTCTCTCTTGAAACAAATATTAACTAGCTTGAATCCATGGCCCCCCCTGATAACATAAAAACAGAAGAGATCACAAAATAGGACAATACATTTCTGATCATTCTCCGTCTAAAACTAACGGAGAATGACCATTTTCCGGTTAAAACTAACGGAGAATGATCATTCTCCATCTAAAACTAACGGAGAATGATTATTCTCAATGGAAATGGTCATTCTCCGGCCAATACTAACGAAGAATTGTCATTCTCCGTCGAATTAGCCGTCATATTCGCACAAAAATAACGAGATTAAAGATCTCTATAATCGTTACTCAGTTAATAATCTTCATAACAAATTCAAATTCAGCAAAAATTTTGCGACTGGACGAAGATGATAAATGAATTTCTACATATCTAAACTCTCACCTTGTTTTAAGATCTATAAAAACACAAGAAGATGATTTTCTCTCCACAATTGACCTAATCGCCGAAAAACTTCAAATCACTCCACGAAGAAGATGATGATGATGATGAGCGATGATCGAAGTTCGACTGAAGAAAATCACAGTGAACAATGAACGATATTTGCGATCTCTGCTGAAGATGAGAAAAATATAATTCAGATCTCTCGTGAAGAAGAAGAAGAATAAAATCGCAGTCCAAATCTGAGTTTGTGAAATCAAAATCATATATATATGACCAAATTTGCGCGAAGGGGTATTTTTGGAACTATAAAAATGACAATAGAGCATCTAAAGAGAATATTAGAATATTTAACGTGGAAATATATAATTCTGGATATTTTATAAAACCCACCCTGTGGATGGATTTTTCATAAAAATTAATCCCGAAATTGGGTTTTACAGCAATTTCCAGTATTACTAATGTGTACTCTCCAATTTTCGATTTAGACCTCCCTGCATATCAGAAAATATCTTTTTCAGAGTGATTAGAAGAAGATATTTTTTTTAGTATTTGCACGAGTTCCTTAGAATGTCACAAACTGCCCACGACGACAAACTATCAACTCTCCTGATATTTTGCAAACTGGCAAGTTCACTGAGAAGGATACTTGTAGCTGAGCTTTCGCAGCAGATGGCATTAAATTTAGCTGTGTGGTGGAGGTATGGGGGTGAACAATTGGGAGCCCATGATATGCAATTATTTCAGACTATCAGTCTGGTCCTACTAATCAATGTCTATCAATTTTCCATCCCAAAAAAGTTGATGAAGGACACATGGTGATCTATATCCATATTATTGTCTGCTCTTTATCAAATATTTCCTACTTGAAACTGGCAAAACTGGAACCAGGCAAATACATATTGTTAGGCCATTTCTCTGTCACTCACTTGAATAGTGTGGGCTCATCAGATTTTTAGTTTTGATTGTTATTAATAAGCTTGTCATTGTCATCTCCATCACATTTGATGAATAACTTAGCTATCATAAATTGATTAAGATGTTATAATTTCATTTATTTTGGTTATTTGGTTTAATCTTTCATTAGAGATGCCAAAACGCAGCCCATGTCGAAATCATACGGTCTACATTTTTCTCGAGATATTGATCTGCTCGGCTAACTAAGGGTGAGCATTATTCGGTTTTGGACCGAAAACCAACCGAACCGAATAAGAAATACGGTTCAGTTTCATTTTTTAAAATATTACATTTTCTTAGCTTTCTTGTACTTCTAATAACAGAGAAGAGGCATCATTAAAATTTTGGAGAGTTTTGCATTTTATTTCACTGGATAAAAGAGAATTACAAAGATTTCCATGTAAAGTATGCCAGTTCAAGATACCAAAATCTATTTGGTACACTGAAAAGGCTTGTTGAAAACAATAAGGTTTTTGATAAAAAAAAAAAAAAAAAAAAACATGTTTTGCGGTGCTAAATTTATTAAAAATGAGTTTACCGGAAACATTAATAAAATTTGTTTCACTGGAAATGATCAAACTGGAATTTCAAGAATAGCATATACAATTAGTGAAGAAACAGTAACCTTCATCGGCTCCAGGTCTTCTTGAATTCAAGAATCATGTAAGAATACGTATAACGTACTAGATGAGTATGTGTAGTAGCTTCTACGCACGCAAGCAGTTCATGTGCACGGCTGGCATGCCACATCGACCGCACGGGACAGAGAAACCCGCGAGGTGCTCTTGTGTGTGTTTGGGTTTTGTTTTTCTTACTTTATTAATTTCAATGACTGAGCATATAGATTGATTCTCGAGTATTTGGCATTATTGAGGTCTAGACAGCTCACTACCGTCTATTCTGCTGCGTAGGCTGGACACGCTCACAACTAGTATCCGATCATACGGACGCGGGGCAAAAGTAACAAATTCAAACTAATTATCAAGAAGAAAATCGAATGCTCAGTCATTATAAGTACAGGTTACTGGACAAAAAGGAAGAACCATATATTTAGCATCAAATTCCAATCAACCACCACACAAAATCACCTTGAAATCAAGCCAGCTTCTGTAAGTGCTCTACAAATGGTTACATACTCATAGCAACAAGTAAAACCGAAAAGGAAAATAAAACATCTACTAGTCATTCAACTCTTCTTATTTCTTGCTCTCCTTTGATAAAATTAAGGGGCTTGGGAAAAATTAATAGAAACATCTATGCACAGAAAAGAAGACAGAAGAATCTGCAAGGTCATAGTTAATGCACATCAGGTTAGTCGAAGCTGGACGATCGGCTCCACCTGCCTTGCGTATAATCGTCCAGGGAAGAGTTACTTGTTACGAAATCTACCGACTGCTCCGTGCTGCTGACAGAGGTTGAGTCGTCTTCGATGTCGAGAAGCGCAAGATTAAGATGGGATCTGATGTTGGAATCTGAGTATGCCGCAAACTCGTCCTCCACTTCATCGATACCTTCCAGAGCATCGACTTTCGACTTTGCCCACTTCACGGTCTCGTCATCTCCTTGGAGCAGCTTTAGAATCTGCACGATATGGAACGAACAGGTAAATTGTCGCGTTGGTTGTGCTAAACCCACTTGCAGCTTCTAACCCGAGTCGATAACCCCCTAAATTTAGGATGTCATAATCAATAGTTCACAATATCGGTATCGCACCCTTCCTTTGAGTATCGGGATCAGCAGTATCAACGGTTTCGGATCGGAGTATCGGATTTTTTGGTATCGGAAAACAAATAATTATTAATAAAATTAGAGAAAATATTTTAGACATTTAGACGTAATTAAAAATATTTTTTGTGTTGTTTCATAGTAGTTTTGAAATTGAATGTAATAATCACCCTTGTTGATTGGTTTATCTGTGATAGATAAGTTTTTTTTTCCCATTTGCATGCTTTTACAACCTTACTATGTTTTTACATCCTTGTTGATTAGTCTTTTTCGTTAATTTTTTTTGTCGAATTGATTTGGAAAGAGACTCCCAATGTCGGTGTCGGTCATTATCGGTATAGGTCGGTCTCGGATCAAGACAAGCCAAAATGTATCGGTATCAGCTGTATTGGATCGGTAGATAATGCAAACTATGTCAATTACTTGGATTAAGAAGAACATCCAATCTGATAATGGATCATTCAAGCATGCTTTCTCGGACTGAAGAAGTTCACGAGATGTAAGTCATCTATGTACAAGTCAATATAAGGGTAACACATGGATAATGGAAGTTAATGCCAATAACGGAAACAAATATTACTAAGATCT
This sequence comes from Iris pallida, assembly GCA_029216955.1. Lineage (NCBI taxonomy): Eukaryota > Viridiplantae > Streptophyta > Magnoliopsida > Asparagales > Iridaceae > Iris > Iris pallida. Next base: position 1,248,448 of record JANAVB010040220.1, on the reverse strand, counting down.
AAGAATCGAAGCACACAGGCTTGTTCACCCTTTTCTTCGAGATATGAATAATGTCACCATCTTAAAGACTGAAGTGTATACAAGTGAATTAAACGAGAAGGGCAACTTTCAACCCAAAGTTTTACTTTCATTGTAGTGAAGGATATAGAGGCACCAACGGGAAACTATTTGAAGAAGGTTAGGTTGCATAAGCTTAGAGTTGCCTAAACATGAGATTCATGGCTCTAACAAAACCTCACCCCTGAACTAGTGTCGAAAGAATGGTACTGTATTATAGGATCATGAGATTTGCTAGATAAACGGCGTCTTACTTGGGCCATTCTGGGTCTAGATCGAGCAGCCCTCCTAATGCACAGGGAAGCGGCGATAATCATCCTTTCCATCTGATCTTCGTCATATTTATCAGTCAAGCATGGATCTACCAGTTCTTTAGGCTTTCCACCTTCTAGAATTGGCTTTGCCTGCAAAGAGAGTCTAATAATCAAACTTCCCCTGATCCAGCAATAATGTAAGGTACAATGTAACTAAAACAAAATAAAATTTGGGACAATATGCAACTTAATGGCTTATCTAATTTTCATGAACTTACAGAATAGTGAGGGGACTCGTTCACGACACATTCTAGGCCATGTAAATTGACACCCAAACTTAAAAGAGAAATAGTGTGGGACTTACCCACAATAGAAGGCTCTTCTGGCCATGGGAGGCCCCTGTACTGATAGGTTTCTTCCCTGAAAGAAGCTCGAGAAGCACGACACCATAGGCATAGACGTCAATCTTTTCATTGACCCTCCCAAACATGAAGTATTCGGGAGCCAAGTATCTGTCACAAAGACATAGCATTTCAAAAGAAGCTCTTCATATTTGACCTAAGACAAGTGCTCCTATATTTATACAAACCCGAAAGTCCCTGAAACATCACTGCATGCACTAAGTGATTGTGAAGCCGATGCCCACGTAGCAAGTCCAAAATCGGATAACTGAAGCACATCATCAAGAAGAGAGTCATCGACAATTAGGCATACAGAAAAAAGAGAGGGTAAAACCTACATGTTCATAGCATTTAGTTCGTAAATTCAAACCTTAGGCTCAAAATCATGGGAAAGGAGAATGTTGGACGACTTCACATCCTTGTGAATCACAGGTTGATTTCGGCTACTATCATGTAGATAGTCTAGTGCCTGCGCTACACCAATTGCCACCTGGTATCTCTCAGCCCAACCTATAGAACTCTTGTCCTCTATGTAACCAAATATAAATGATTACTTGGGAATTAGGATGCATATATGGTTCTAAGAAAAGTAGGAAATGACAAATAGTACTCAATGTTGATAGCATACCATGAAGGTTTTCTTCTAAGCTTCCCTTAGACAAGTATTCATACACCAATATGAGATGGTCCTTCTCGAAACAGAACCCACAAAACGAAACAATGTTATTATGATTCAAGGTTGTGAGAATCTCAATCTCCGCAACGAACTCTTTAATTGCATCTTCGGATGGTTTCAATATCTTCACTGCCAATTGCTTACCATCCACAGAACAACCCTTGTAAACCCTGCTACTGCCTCCCTTCCCGATCAAATTCTCTGGGTTGCACAATTTAACCTAGAATTAGAATCCAATTCAACATAGAACTAAAGTTGAATTAGAAGAAGTGGGAAGCTAACCTGATGAAAAGTTGGAGGTTGCATCCACAAGTTCCTTGTAGCTAAACGATTGAGAGATTGAAGAGTACTTCCTTTTAAGCAACTCGAGCTCCTTTGCAGCTCTGGTTTCTTCAAGGGAGGGACTAGACGTGTCGGTTGGACTGGACTTCCTGTGTCTGCGATTTGGGTGGACTAGCGAAGAGGCAGTATACCGAGTTGGGAGGCGCATTGCCCACTGAACCATCGATACCTTTGGTGTTTCTTGGGGTATGACTGACCCGCGTAGAAGCGACCATCCCGCTCTCGTCTCCATCAATTTTCGTAGCCTAGGAGAGTCGGAGGAAGTCGAAGGAGCCTCTGCGCTCTCGATCAGATCCTTCAATTCACCAGGTTCTCGGGGTACAGAAAGAGCATCACAAATTGCACAGTTCTGTTCGGAGGAGGAATCGAACGATAAAGTGTTCTCATTCGTATCGACACTGACACAATCCGGCTTGGCTACACAATTTGCACAATTCTCCCTGTTCCTCCCTGTTCCCAACAAAAAAGGGGTCACTTTCTCATGTTTTTTTTTAGTAAGAGTAGCAAATCAAGAATTCAAGACCAACAAACCTGTTGCCTCTCTCTGGAACACAATCTTGCCATTGCACACCGCGACCACCGAGCAATTCCTTGGCAACTTCTTGGCGCAGTACTTCGCTACCGATGTCGACGAAGGCCTGTTAAAGTCTACATAAACATTAACAAAACCTCCCCTTTGATAATAGTAGCATACAATCAATCAAGAAAGAGGAAGGCTAACCCAATGGTGCTCCTGGTCTTGGCAGCCCCAAGAATCAGCTGAGTAGCCCCAAAGGAGGTCACTTCCCTGACCAAAATCCTCCTCATTGAGGAACCCTTGCAGACCTTCAGCTTCAAATCAATCTAAACCGCCAAAAAAAAGAGTGTAAGAATTCCCCTCCAATAAATAAAAAAAAATCCAATTTTTCGCCCCCAAAAAAAAAAAATCTAGACTCTTTGTCGGCGAAAAGCACCTGCTTTAAGTTGCAGAAGCCTTCGTAGACGGCGAGCATCGACTCCAGGCCGCCGCCACCGCCGCCGGCGGAAGGAGACGACGATTTCCCATCTGGGTCTGAAAGAACACCGTCAGAAACGGACAAAAACAGCAAAAAGGAGGGATCTTGATAGTAAAATTGGCACCTTGTGGTGCTGCTGTGGAAGAAGAAGAAGAAGAAGAAGAAGAAGAAGAAGAAGGGAGGATGTTGAGCGCAATGATTCGGTCCCGCGGCTGCGCGATCTTGATCAAGGCCCAGGTGAGGATCTCCTTGCTCTGTTGATCCATCTTCACGCCAACCACAATGGTGTTCCCAACCTCCTCCTCTCCATTTCCTTCTCTGGCCATCTTCATCTTCTTCTTCCTTCTTCAGCGAGTCTTCGCCATTGGCAACAGAAAGAAAGCTTCTCCCTTTGTTGGTCAATAGTATTGTTCAGTATTCTTTTTTTTTTTTGGGGGGGTGGGGGTGCGCTGCTCTTCTTTTGTTTCTTTCTTTCTTTTTCTTCTTTCTTTTTGTGGGGAGGGGAGTTGGAAATATTGTTTAATGCTGTGATTTATGGGGCTTTAAAGCTGATGTTATCTTTCCTCTACTTTTGGTAAACATTTGTTTGGGGTCTTATGCACTTTGGTATCTTAACTTTCACATCTTTTGCATCTTGTGACTATAAATTCGAATTCTTGCAGCCAATATCTTATGTCGACAGTAAAAAAAAAAAAAAAAAAAAAGTGCTATAGAAGATTTACAAGATATTGACATTAGAGGACGTCGTCTTGTTACTACGTCCCATCTTTGTGTACAATCAAAATAAGTTACTGTGAACTTACGAGCCAACCTTTGAGCTAAAATTGAGAACAGTAGGTCCAAATAACATGCAATGCAGTGTTCATAAAGTCTCGTGTGTTACATTGGACATCACAAAAAAAATAGTAAAAAATGAGGCAAGGTTAAGTGGACTGCTTGTTGATTGCTGGAGAATGCTGCTGAGTGTTTCTGTACTATACACCAACCATTTCCTTTTCTAAAATGACACTTGTATGAACCCAATCCATTTCTTATTTTGGAGGGTTAGGTGGTATAAGTATCACATGAGCCTTTTTTCTATTAATGTCCCCATAGTTTGACTAATCAATAAAAGCATCAACCCCTCGTCTGCTCTCTACTATACATTAAAAATATATATTTATTTCTATAATAAAAAATTATACTATGGAAACTCTTGAGCTTCTAATTTGTAAAACTTAATCATGAAAGGCCATTTGATAAAAGTACAAACGCTGTGGTGACTTACATAGTATTGGTTAATATTCCAATGAACACAATTCAATTATTTTCATAATTTATTCCTAAAATTTTCATTGTTAATTTCTACTAAAATTTTATGTTTAACATGTATTGGAGATACGGGTATAAATATGTATGAACCCAATCCATTTCTTATTTTGGAGGGTTAGGTGGTATAAGTATCACATGAGCCTTTTTTCTATTAATGTCCCCATAGTTTGACTAATCAATAAAAGCATCAACCCCTCTGTCTGCTCTCTACTATACATTAAAAATATATATTTATTTCTATAATAAAAAATTATACTATGGAAACTCTTGAGCTTCTAATTTGTAAAACTTAATCATGAAAGGCCATTTGATAATACTTATATGATATTTTTATTTCCTCAACCGGCTGAAGAGTTTATGTTTAATGAAACACACAACTATATGATGGTGAAGAAAAAATCATACATAAAGGAAGAATAAGAGTGATTAATTGTTAACTGCTATATATGTATATAATTTATATAAATATAAAAGGAAGTAGTTTTTTTGTAGGGATATTTTAGCAAATATTTTCATTCAAAATATAAAACTAGCATAGACCTCCACTTTGTAAAAAATTTAGCAAATGCCTCTATTCTTTTGTATGTAACAAATAAAATTTTAAGATATACCTCCTCCCCCATTATTTAACCAAAAATTTGGCTGATTTACAAAAGAATGATGACATTTGCTAGTTTTTTAAAATATTGGAGATATATGCTAGTTTCTATATTTTGAATGAGGACATTTGCTAAAACATTTTTTTTAATTACTCTGTATTTGCAGTGTTCTCCTATAAAGGATATTTAAGAGTTCATCCTATATGTCATTGTAGCAAATTATATAAATAGAAATAGATTCGTACCTTTATAAATAAAATATATTTTAGTAAATACCTCCATTTAAAATATGGAAACAAATATATACTTCCACTATTAAAAAAAAAAACTAAGAAATATCTTCGTTTCTTGAAGATCAGTTAAATTAGTGGGAGTATATCTTAGTTTTTCTAATTATTTTGTATAAAAAAAATGAGGATACTTTTTAGGTTTTTAAAATAGTGAAGTTATATGCTAATTAGTTTTCATATCTTGAATGTGAACATTTGTTAAACATTGTCGAACTCGAGAGTAACACTTGTGGTTCACTACAAAAATACAGGTAATTACCGACGGAATTTAGCGACGGACCGTAATCAGTCGCTAAGTAGCGAAGTCGCTAAGTAGCGATGAACGGACGACTGACTTGCGACCGAAATGTTGTATGAATTTTTCTTGTATTTGATTGATGAGTTTGTATTGAGTTTATGGAGTTTATGTATTATTTGAGTGCATTGTGTATATGTATTACTTGAGAGATTTGTGGATGAGTTTGTACGGTTTGAGCTAGGGTTTGAATATATATTGAGTTCATGTTATTGTATATATTGGTGTTGGATGCATGTGTATTATTTGACGGATTAATGGAGTTCATGTTATTGAATATACGGAAAATTTCAACAGTAGCATAGAACTTTATTAAAATTGCAGAAAAGGCATGAAGTTTGGGGAAAATGTAGGGAGAGTACCGTCGCGCCCAATTTTGGGGCGTGAAAAATTATTTTCCTAATCCATTCCCGTTTAGTTGATGGAGAAAAAAATAAAATAAAAAAGAAAACGGCGCCCCAAAATAGGGCGTGAAATTTGCATTTAAAAAAAAAAAAAAAAAAGGGCGCCCCTAAATGGGGCGCCGAATTTGCATGTTTTGATACAAAGGAAAAAGGAAAAAAAAAAGCAGCGGGAAAAAAAAAAAAAAAAAACAAGCGCCCAAAATTGGGGAATCTCTGCAGGCTGCGGGAATTGTGCTGAAGGAAAAAAAAAAAGCAGCGGGAAAAAAAAAAAAAACAAGCGCCCAAAATTGGGGAATCTCTGCATGCTGCGGGAATTGTGCAGGCTGAAGAGGTAAATTTGGCGCCCAAAAATGGGGCGCCGTTTTTTTATCCTTTTTTATTTTCTTATTTCTCTTAAATTGTAAATTCGGCGCCCCAAAATGGGGCGCGCTTTTTATTATTACGAATTTTTTTTAAAAAAATTTAGCGCCCTTAAATGGAGCGCCCTTTTTTTTTTTTAATCCTAGCTGATTAAGAGAGCGGTTTAGGAGATGGGAATGGGGAAATTAATTTTTGACGACCAAATGTAGGGCGTAAAAAAAATCCACGCCCCAAAATTGGGCGCGACGATGCTGTCCCTACAATTTCCGCAAACTTAATGCCTTTTCTGCAATTTTAATAAAGTTCTATGCTACTGTTGAAATTTTTCGTTGAATATATATATATATATATATATATATATATATATATATATATATATATATATATATATATATATATATATATATATTGACAGGTTTGAGCAAAACAATAACCAATTATTCTGGCAATAATGAGAAGCTCAGCGACTAACCAACAACAGAATAACGACGTATTCCTGAAAAATTTGCAGACTAGCGACGAACTAACGACTTCCACCGACGAAAATTCTGCACCTCAATGACTACCTACCAACAGAAATATTCGTCGCTAATGTGTTGTCTGATACCCAAATGCGTATCAGACGAGTTAGAGACGAAAATTTTCGTCGCTAACGTGCTGTCTGATACCCAAATGCGTATCAGACGAGTTAGCGACGAAAATTTTCGTCGCTAAGCTTCTGAAAAATTTGTAATTGTGGATCACAAAAGTCTGTTACTATTTCGTCGCTAAGATGTCGCAGCATTTGCCGATGGGTAATATACGTTGCTAATCCGTCGCTAAGATTCGTCGACAAATTTGTCGGTGTAATGTCGCTATAGCGACAGATTAGCGACGAATATTTAATAGCGATAATAAATCTATCGACGTACTACTTCCGTCAGTAAATTTATATAGAGACGGAAAAGGCATATTTAGTGACAGATTTGTCCATCGCTAAATACCAATATTTTTGTAATGGTTACCAAGGAGAGACAAGCTCTGGCTCGATGACAGAAGATATGTGGATCGAGTTACAGTGGCCTTCCATTTAAAATGGAGGGATTTTTGTACATAACGTCTGACATCTAAAAATATATTTATTAATTATTTTTATAAATTATATTTTGGATATCCTGGGTGGGATATAGGAAAAAAAAATTAGATAACATCATTTCCTCTCTCCTGGTTGCTCTAAAGTTCAGGCAACTGTAGGGGTGAGCATATAACGGTTGAAAACCGAAAACCGAACCGAACCGAACCGAAATATGACAAACGGTTCGGTTTTTCGGTTATCGGTTCAGTTTACGGTTTAAAATTTTGAAAATTTGAAATAACGGTTCGGTTTTCGGTTCTTCATCCGAAAAACCGAACCGAACCGAAAACCGATTTAGATTTAGTAATTTATCAAACTACCCACAATATACATATACTAATGTTTATTAACCCCTAACTGAGCGCACTCTCTTCTCCTATTCTATGTCGGTGCTTCTTTGAGCACTCTTTCTATTTACCCTCAATCTACATATACTAATATCTTTCACTCTATGTAATATAACAATTCATAAATACAATAATGTCATATATTTTTTTAATTTTTGTTATTTAAATAGGCCAATTTTGCTAAAAACTTGAAGGCCATGCACATTGGCCCATGAAACCGAACCGACCGAAAACTCGATTTTTGTTCGGTTTTTATAAAAACGGTTCGGTTTTCGGTTTTAAAAAATACGATTTACGATTATTTTGGTTTTCACATATTCGGTCATGTTTGAACCGAACCGAACCGATGCTCACCCCTAGGCAACTGACGTGGGATGGGTATGAGTGTAATTCTCGTATTCTTCCAACTGAATACAAAACGTTAACGAACTTATAAAATTTAAAATGGAAGGATTTGATGATGTTAGTTAAGATACTACCAATGAAATCCTAGCATTCTCAACAATTTTTTTAAAATAGTTAGAAATCTAGCCTATCTCTGGCAAAAAAATCATAGAAAATCGAAAGTGAGTGAAAATTATAATTCAAAAAGAAAATCAATTCTTTGTCATTTTATTTTCTTTGGAAAATTATTATTCCTATCTATTTTTCTTTTAGGTGTTTGGAAAGTCCAAGAAAATTAGGAGGTAAACTGAATCCTTAGTGAAGTGAATCCTTAGGTGGGTGAGGTAAACCATTTCCTTACTATTTTTCCTCTCTTTGGAAATCATTTTCCTTTCCTCCCCTTTTCTTTCATGCATCCAAACATAGGAAAGGAATAACTTTTATTTTCCAAGACCATGATTTCGTGAACCAAATGTGGCCATAGTTTTGACGGATTCAGATTTAGATTGGATTTTTAATAAAATTTAAAGGGAAAATTTATGAAATGTCCAAAAATTGTAAAAATTTTATAAAAAATCCACCGTAAAATAACATTTCATCGTGTGCCCAGAGTTAGCGAAAAATATATAAAGGGGGTTATGAATGACCTTTTTGTCCTTCTAATTTATTTAAAACACCCCTGAACTCTACTCTTCAAAAAAAAATTGATACTTCATCTTCTTCCATATGCCGCTCAATTTCGAATTTAGGTTTTCTCCTCCAAAATCTTCAAACCTTAATTCAAAAACTCGTCGAAAAATTTCGGAAAGACGGACAAACGGTAAGACTGTTAAAACGGAGGTCCAAATATTATTTTTTCGCGATTCTAAAATTTCGGAAGGCCGACTAACGAATAAGTTGTTAATCTCCGGCTCCTAGAAAATATGCTCCTTTTGCGACAAACCGGACTTCGTTTCGACCACCCAGTCAAAAGTTGTGGCCCTTCAAATTTTCAACTGGACATAAAATGCAGGAGAATGATCATTTTTCGTTGTAATATCACGAAGAATTGTCATTCTCCGTGCTAAAACCACAGAGAATGATCATTCTCCTTGTTAAATTGACAAAGAATAGCCATTCTCAATGTTAGAATGACGGAGAATGGTCATTCTTCGTCAATTTAACAGGGAGAACAGCCATTCTCCGTGGTTTTAGTACGGAGAATGACCATTCTCCGTGCTAAAACCACGGAGAATGACCATTCTCCTTGTTAAATTGACAAAAAATAGCCATTCTCCGAGTTAGAATGACGGAGAATGGCCATTTTCCGTGTTAATTTAACAAGAAGAATGGTCATTCTCCGTCATTTTAACACGGAGAATGGCCATTCTCCGTCATTTTAACACGGAGAATGGTCATTCGCCGTTCTCAGTCATTTTATCACGGAGCCATTCTCTGTCATTTTAACACGGAGAATGGCCATTCTCCGTAGTTTTAACACGGAGAATGGTCATTTTTCATCATTTTAACATTGATAAGGTCATTCTCCGTGGTTTTAGCACGAAAAATAGTCATTGTCCGTAATTTTAACACGGAGAATGACTATTCTCCGTCATTTTAACACGAAGAATGGTCATTTTCCGTGTTAAAATTACGGAGAATGATGGAGAACAGTCGACAGAAACCTAAAACCTAATTTTTTTTTTTGTGGAAAAAAAATTTGTCAGGAACAAAAATTCAAGAGTTTTCGTTCTTCTTTCAAAACGATGCTAACTCTTATGGAAAAGAAGAAGAAGATCTTCTCTCCACAATTGACCTAATCGTCGGAAAACTTCAAATCTCTCCACGATGATGATGATGATGAGCGATGATCGAAGTTCGTCTGAATAAAAGCACAGTGAACTATGAACGATCTTTGCGATCTCTGTTGAAGATGAGAGCAATGAAATTCAGATCTCTCCTGAAGAAGAAGAAGACGAAAATCGTAATCCAAATCTGAGTTTGTGCGAAGGGTAGTTATGGTATTATAAAGATGACAATTTTGTAAATACAGAACATCTAAAGGGAATCTTGGAATATTTAACGTGAAAATATATAATTCTGGACATTTCATAAAATCCATCATGTGAGTGGATTTTTCGTACAAACCAATTCCGAAATTGAGTTTCTCAGCAATTTCCAGAAATATTTAAATGTAGGAACTAAGTAAAAGTTAAAATATTTTATTATAATAACTTACTTGTCTATAAAAACGAGGCTAAGAAGTTTTTTTTTTTCCAATAAAGTGCTCTCAAATATTTCAAGAAATATACTACAATTTTTCTAAAAGATATAAGACTCTTAGGTTTGCACATGCCATAGCCGATTTTGGGGAGTGCAATGCAGGCTTTTCTAATTCATATGCATCCAAAAAAAATTATATGTATATATTGTATATAGTAAAATTAAGATTTTGATCTATATTTAGTTGAGTCTTTGTTACAATAACTATTATGCAGGTCCAACTATTTTAGTAGATTTAAAAATACAATAATAGGATAAATGTTGTAGTTGAGTGATTTTGCTTAGTTGGTATTAATTTTGAATAATTTGATTTCTAAATTTTTATATATAAATAAGTTATTATATATTTTTGTATCGGATCTAGTTGGCACCGATACATGTTAGCTGCACGTGAATAAGATGGTCGTGGACATTGAGCGAGCGTTGGTAGTAATTGATGCTGCAGAGGCTATGAACAGCTCATAAAGTAATTTGTCATCAGAGATTTTACTAAGATTTTACTAACTATATTCTTTGGTGACGGTGGCTTCATTCTTTTCTTTGGAAAGATTGGTCGAATGTGCACAGTGCTATAAATGGTGATGTAAAGGTGGCAGTCGGTAGGTACCTAAGACCATCTCCAATGGGGGTTTCTATCTTTCTATTTCTACGGAAGAAATCTATTTTAGAAGAAAAAATTTCTTCCAATGATGATTTCTATTACCATTTCTATCATAGGTGGCAATGATGTAGGATGAAAACTTTCTAGAAGGATTTCTACATGTAGAAACTCTCAGGCCTCGTTTGGTTCGCGGAATGGAAGGGAAAGGAAATCAATTCCTTGTCATTTCCTTTCCTTTGGGAAATTTTAATTTCTATTGATTTTCCTTTCCGATGTTTGGCAATGCCAAGGAATTTGGAAAGGAAAGTGAATACTTCAATGTGGGAAAGTGATTCCTTCCTTGGATGGATGGAATCACTTTCCCCCCTAATTTCCCTTCCATTGGGAATCACTTTCCTTTCCTCCTCAATTCCTTGGACGTCCAAACATAGGAAAGTAATCACTTTCCTTTCCCAACCGGGAGATTCCGCCAACCAAACGAGGCCTCATAGAAATTCTCATATCTCTCATAACAATTATTATTGGACCCCACACCATTAAATTGGTCATTTTACTATGTAACACATAGGATAGAAATTGAGAACCATTGTAGAGCATTTTTGTATGTCTATAATTTTTATGTAGAAACTCTTCCAACTAGGATAGAAATCTTCTTAAAGTACAATGTCAAGTAGGATAAGAACTCAATTTTAGAAATCACCATTGGAGATGGTCTAAGCTAAGCTAAGCGAGTAAAACGGAAAAAACTTTAATGCAGAAGCAGGTATCAATGTATGACAGGTGGGCTCCATTCCTTTTTTTAGAACGTGTACACACACACACACACACACACACACACACACATATATATATATATATATATATATATATATATATATATGCTATTCGTAACTTGAAATTGTCTCTCCAATACATCTCTCCTTATGTGACAACTGACATAGCATGTTAATTAATATTATGTGTCATCTGACATGACCGATTACATCGCAAATTTTAACCCAAAAAGTTAATTACCCAATTTTGTTCATGTTAATTTAATGTTAATATTAATTAATGTTAATTTAATGTTAATGTTAATATTAATTAATATTAATATTAATTAATGTTAATATTAATGTTAATGTTGATTTTAATGTTAATGTTAATGTTAATATTAATATTAATATTAATATTAATATTATTGTTAATGTTAACGTTAATATTAATTTTAATGTTAATATTAACATTAATTTTAATATTAATTTTATGTTAATGTTAATTTTAAAATTTGTCACGTCAGCTGCCAAATCAACATGCTACGTCAGCTGCCACGTAAGGAGGGACGGTTTGGAGGTACAATTTGGAGGGACAAATAGTATTATTCATATATATATATATATATATATATATATATATATATATATATATATATATATATATATATAAATTTTGAGGAAGACCCACCTATCATACACAGGGGGTATCAAAACTTTGATATCCCTTCTGTATCAAAGTTTTGCTCGCGTAAAACTTCGATACATAAGGAGGTATCAAAATTTTGATATCTCCTTTGTATGACAAGTGGGCCCATCTTCAAATTTTATGTCCACACGTTTTATGAAGTGAGAGATGAGTCCACTTGTCATGCAAAGGAGGTATCAAAATTTTGATACCTCCATCTATATCAAAGTTTTCTCCAAACAAAGATAGGAGTTTTCCGATTCTATATACAAATAGCATCCTATATATTAGAGATTACATGAAGAGTCTATCTACTCTTAAGATTATCACGTAACATTTTCATCTAACCTAAAATCACTTGTGAGTGATTTGGTGAACATTCCACTAGGCAATCTTTGAATGAAAATGTTAACATCTTCACTAGTTTTGATGGATGAACAAAAATAGACTCTTACATGAATTCGGATTTATTCCATTACTCGAATATCATGTTTAAGTTCTATGTAAAAGTAGTGAAGATTATTATTTATATTTATTTTAATATTTAGTCGATATACGAAGAGCATTGAAAGATGTGTTACATTAAGATTGATGTCAAAACCACATGACTATGATTCGAAAAGCCAATGACGATGAGTACGGCGGTCTATGTGATTTATTTTAAAGATGTGTTTGGTTGTATGTAAGTGGAATAAGTGGAAAAAAATGGCTTTATATAAAAATTGATCTTTTTTTTGTTGAGTTTATGAAATATTTTGTTTGGCTAGATTTTTTTTTCCCTTTAAAAGTATAACTTTTACCATTTGGTAGTGTGTAACTAATATGTCTTAAAGTGTGGATTTGTCCACACGTCGCTTATGAAGGTTCGGATTTGGAGTTCTTACTGGATTTGAACTTGAAACTCCAAATTCATTATTTGGTTGAGAAAAAAAAAAAGGCTAACTAGAGTTTAGATCCTAGATTTTATACCAATTTAGAGTGCAAGTCCTATTATGGCCAACTAGAAAGTTTCATCCAAAGATTTTTTTTCAATCTTTTTCATTGTACCCTTCATTTTATATCGAAAAGTTTTATTCTCAGAAATTGGGAGGAAGGACATAACGAGGAAAAAAGAATATTCAGGATCCAAACTTTTCGAGTGGACATGTTAGTACTTAAATTCTAAGTTGATACAAAATCTATGGTATAAACACTCACTAGCCAAAAAAAGAAAAATTTAACCTTGGATGCGGAGGTTGGGGCCCAACCAAATATTCTCCCCTTAAAACTAGGGGTGAGTATTTGGTTAATTCGGTTCCAACCGAACCGAATTTCGAAAAACCGAATTAACCGAAATCAAGAAAATGAAAACCGAACCGATCTACGTTAAAACCGAATCAAACCGAAACCGATTTATTCGGTTCGGTTTTTCGGTTGTATTAGGTTGGGCTTTTTTCCGTAGTAGTAGAAGCTCTCATGCATCACAAACATTACATTGTTCTTCATTCAGAAATTTAAAAAAAAAATAACAAAAAATTTATATAACAAAAATTCAGATATGATATTAAACAGAAATTAAACAGATGTATCATGTAAGCTTCGAAAAATATTAAACAGAAATTAAAAGAAAAAAATAAAAAATACTTACAAAAATAGTTGGAGGAGCAAGTAGAGTTCAGATCTGGCAGAGACAGTGAGAAGAGAGCCGATGATAGAATGAGAAGACGACATCAGGCGGTGCAGTGAGATCGTGGTAGAGTGAGTCTCACTCAGTGAGAGAGGCGGGAAGAGAGTGAGAGAGGCGGAGTCGGGATGAGGTGGTGAGAGAATGAGAGAGGCGGAGCCGGGAGGAGGCGGTGAGATCTAGGGTTTACTTTTAGATGAGAGTGCCGAGAGAAAGGGAAGAGTGGCTTTGCCGCTGCTTACTCTTTGCTGCTAGGAAATTAGGATGAGGGATTCTGAGAGGAGAGAGAGAAAAATAGATTATATACCTAGTGTAACACCCAGTTTTCTAAAATTGGGGTAATTTTGAAATTTTATTATTTTTATTATTTATTAATGGTATTTTAGTCATGATATGATTTTTGGTGATTTTTAGTTAGTTAAAACTATTTTCTAAGTCACGACTTATGACTTTGTGACTTTACTAGTATAACCCTAGTGTAAACCCTAGAAATTTCATAACCTAGAGACTACCATGACCATGTAAGCCTAACCAAGTGATTAGGATACCATTTTAGCACTTTTTAGCCTAAAGGGTATTTTGGTAATTTACTAGATTTTATTTGGAATTATGTGTTTTTAATATTATTTAATTATTGTTAAGTACCATGATTGTTTCTAACCTAGTTTACCCTAATCTAGAAGTTAGCCACTAACCTAGAAGCTAGAGGATAGATATTAGTCATTGGTTAAAGTAGGAAAAATATCTAGATATTACTTTTTAGATATTTTAGAAAAACCTAAATATCTATTCCCTTAGTCAAAGACTTAGGGGCTAAGCTAGCAAGGTGGAAAGGGCCCTAAATATCTACTCCCTACCCCCCCCCCCCCCCATGGCAGCCAACCCATGCCCCCATCCAATATACACCCCCCTTCATTCAAGCCTCTTTCTTTCACAAAAACCCTAGTTTTTTCTACAACTTCACACCCTCACAATTCAATCAATTTGGCTCCAAATTGAGCCAAATTTCTTGCATTGGAACCCCCCTACTATTGAGGATACTAAGGGAGGCTAGCTAGCAAGGTTGATCATCATATTGGCATCACCAAGAGAAGTTGACACCCCCCTATTCTAGGCTTTCCATTGAGTTTTGCACTCATAGGTAAACATCCTCAAACCTAGTTAATATTGTGTTTTTTCTTCATAAATGCATGCATATAGGTATACCCTAACTGCAGGTCAAGTTTGGTAGGAAATAGATTTGGTTTGGTGTCCGTATCAGACACGTATCTGTGCTTAAATTACAGTGTTTGGTGAAATGCCACTTAGGAATAAAAGTTGTTGTTTTCCAAAACGAATTACACATTTGGGTAGCCCTTGGCATGCTGATCACGAGACACTAGGACTGAGCACGTTTCTGTGCTGTGTCCGTGTCCAAAATGGACACGAACTCACTGCACGATGCACACGAACAGTGCCCTGCTACCACGCTGTTCGTGCTCACTGCACAGAGCACTAGGACATGTGAAAATTGACATGGACACAGGGGCAATGTCTGCGAACATGCCCCCAAAATTTTGTGTCATGCCGTGTCGTGTCGAGTGAGAAATCTCATTCGCACTGGACACGCACTGACAGTGCACGCGCGCACAGACCCAGTTTTCCCACTTAGACACGGCCTTCGTGTCGTGTCTAGACACCACGTGGACACCTCGTGGTGACACGAGTGTGTAGCCCAACACGTGGGCTACACGTGGACATGACCACGAGGCCCCACGTGGCTCGTGTCGTGTCCACGAGACACGTGCACCGCTGCACGATGCGGTGCCAAACCGCGCGTATCAGTCGAGTTTTCTCGACTGATACGGGTCTCGTATCGACGCATGAGGACATGTGGACACTGTACAGGTACCCTTATATTGTTAGATGATTGACCTAGGACAGCGTTCTACCGCCGACACTGCGGCGTAGGCTGGACGTACCCACTTCTCGTGCCCTTACTCTAGGGTGCGGGTCGTGACACCTAGGGTTAGGATGGAGGGTATATAAGTAATTTTCTATATCCTATTTGGTTTTCGGTTTTAAATCGAACCCGAACCCGAACCCGAAAACCGAATTAGTGGGTTTTCTAAATCGAAATCGACCCAAATTTTTTTTAAACCGAATTTAATTGCTTATTCGGTTCGGTTTGACTCGATTTTCGGTTTGAAACCTAATAATGCTCATCCCTACTTCAAACTCTCCTTCTCCCACGTCTTTTAATTCCACGCAATTGTGGGAGGATATTTGGTTCTGGAAATTGCTGAGAAATCCAAATTCGGGGTTAGTTTTTATGAAAAACCCACCCGCATGATGAGTTTTATGAAATGCCCAGAATTATATATTTTCACGTTAAGTATTCCAAGATTCCCTTTAGATGCTCTGTATTTACAAAATTAATACCATAACTACCCCTCCGCACAAACTCAGATCTGGATTGCGATTCTCTTCTTCTTCTTCTTCTTCACGAGATATCTCAATTCCATTGCTCTCATCTTCAGCAGAGATCGCAAAGATCGTTCGTAGTTCGCCATGCTTTTTTTCAGTCGAACTCCGATCATCGCTCATCTTCTTCTTCTTCTTCTTCTTCTCCGACAATTAGATCAATTATGGAGAGAAGATCTTCTTCTTTTCCATAAGAGTTAGCATCGTTTTGAAAGAAGAACGAAAAGTCTTGAATCTTTATTCATGTCAAATTTCTTTCCACAAAATAAAAAAATAAAAAATTAGGTTTCTGTCAACTGTTCTCCGTCGATATCACACGAAGAATAGTCATTCTCTTGCATTTTTAACAAGAAGAATGTCATTCTCCGTGTTGAATGGCATTCTCCGTGTTTCTAATACGGAGAATGATCATTCTCCTGTGTTTTAACATTTGAATGATCATTTTCTGTGTCATTTAACACGGAGAATGTCATTCTCCGTATTATTTAGCACAGAGAATGGCCATTCTTCGTGTAATTTAGAAACGGAGAATGGTCATTTTCCTACGTTTTAACACTGAAAATAACCATTCTCCGTGTAAATTAACACGGAGAATGTCATTCTCTGTTTTAATTAAGACGGAGAATGTCATTCTCCGTTTTATTTAACACGGAGAATGCCATTCTCCGTGTTTCTAACACGGAGAATGGCCATTCTCCTGCGTTTTAACACTGGAATGACCATTCTCCGTGCTAAATTACATGGAGAATGGCCATTCTCCGTTTTATTTAACACAGAGAATGGCATTCTCCGTTTTATTTAACACGAAGAATGGCATTCTCCGTGTAAAATGGCCATTCTCCTGCATTTTAACACTGTAATGACCATTCTTCGTGCTAAATTACACGGAGAATGACTGTCACGCCCCAGAACCAGAACACTGGAGAGCGAGGACAGACATAGCCAGCTACGTATAATGAAATGGGATCCACTCCACTATACGGTCACGGCTGTCTAGATATATGAGGGTTTATCTACAAGCCATCAGTCTCTTATGGTCAAGAACAAGCCTAGTGTCTCAATCACAAGCAAGCAATTAAATGTTACAAGATGTAAGATCACCAAGTATACAATAGTAAGGCGTCCCAAACATTACATATTCAGCTGATCATGAAGCTAGTCGTTACAAAATGTGAGGACTAGCAAGAGTTTAGTCATACATGATCAACCCTAGGTTGCCAATCATGTTATAGCCCGTAGGCAGACAGTAAGTAAAAATGTACACGAGCTAACACTTGTTCGACGGCTAAACGCCTCAAAAAAATAATTTTACAATAGAGTGGGAGAGCCAAAATAAACTCACTCGTTGCCAGGGTTCCATCTAGTGGTCACCATCTGGCTGGAAAACCGGTAGATCCCCTGGAGTTGCTCCGGTATCTGGCCATACAAAACCAGCTGGGTCAGACCCCAGAAAGAGCAAGTGCCACAATGAGGCTTCACTTAGGAACTAAAACCAGCAATCAGCACAAGAATATAATTACATAATAAACGACAGTAATTAAGGAAAAAGCATGACGGGTGATATACGATGAGATAACCATGGAACTATTCAGATAACCAGGTTACAATCCGTAAACCAAATAAGGACCGAGGTTGTAATCCTTCGTCTGAACAGAACTTGGTTTCTTCCACCATTTATCGGCAAGATAATATAAGAAATCAGGATATTTAACAATCTTGTACAGGATCAATACAAGACTAGACTGATTGAACTCCATCCAACAATCACGGCCAAGCAATAAGTACGGCTTGATATTTTAACTAACTAGGATTATCACAAGCCTAGTTACTAGCAAGATGCAGCGAGATTGTTCCGACAGCCACAAGACCTGCAGACCATCCAAGTTATCCAGGTCGAATATTAGTACAATAAGGGTGCAACACATGACAGTGTGCTGGAAATGTGCCCTACTCGACGGCAGGCTACAGATCCCAAGTGGGACGCCCAGATAACGGGATTGCCTGTAGCCTTAGTCAATTTCAGTGGGTACCCCTGACTGTGGTACTCAGGGATTCCTGTCCTAGACATGATGCAAGACAAGACGGGTTCATTTGTACAAGCACAATCATCCACGGTATCTAGATCATTCATACTGGACATGTCAGGTTAGCCGTCGCAACAGCATTTCAAGAAGTATCATGTCAGGTTTATCTTGCCAAATTTATTTGTCAGGAGTGTGCCACGTCGGGCCACTATCAATTCATGTTGAATTTGTCAGGTCAAGTTATCTTGTCGGGAGTGCACCACGGCGGATCACTATCAAGTCATGACGTTTATCAAGGAGAGAAGAAACTTGCACAATTAAATAATAATATATTATAATATATTATTCTTGAAGCCAAGAAGAAACTCTACAACTTTCATGTTGGGAGTGAGAAAAAATTTTGACCACAATTCAGGCAAATAAAATATTTAAACAATCAAAGTGGACCCCATGCGGCCCAAAAGTGGAAGGTCATCCATGCGGCCAATTAAATCTAAGTTGCTACCAAGCACCTAAATAGTGCATGCAAGACTTAGACCAAGTAATTAAACAATGCCTGCAAGCTGTCATGTAAGCCTATGCGGCCAGCAAAAGCTTATACGGCCAGCAAAAGCTCATGGGGCCAAAAAATAAAGGAAAGAGCCATGCGGCCAAGAGAAAGTGGGGGTGGGAGGCTTATGCGGCCAAAATAACAAAGAGGACATAAAATCAAGTAAGGCAAAAGATAGTGGGACCCGCAATAATTGTAAGCTCCTACTTCAGCAAGCAAGTCAACTAGAAGAAGCTATGTGGGACCCCCACAATAAGGGCAGCAAGGAAAAGATACACGTGAACCATTTAATTAATGGTTCACGTGGCCAAGAGAAATAAATATTAGATGGCCATGCGGCTAACACCAAAAATTGTCATGCAGCAACCATCAAACAAGGGCCATGCGGCCAAAATATTTACGTAGGCCATGCGGCAAAAATAACAATATATAGGCCATGCGGCCACAAGGTAAGCTTGCATTTAGCAAGCAAAGAAATGCCATGGGGCCCACAAAATATAACTGTACAAATATTGTCCTGCGGCCTATGCAAATAAGGCCACGTGGCCAAGCAATTATTCTTTATGCGACGACTAAAGTGCTGGGCCAGGCAGGCAATTTGATGCATGCAAGCAACTAATAAATTCCCATGCGGCCAGCAAATAAGTTGCTACATGCAACTAAATATGCAAGGCCATGCATATGCGGCCACTATCTAATTAATTTAATTAGGCCTATAGTTTATTATGTAACAATGCAACTAAGTATAGCTCCTTATACATACAAACAGCAAGTGGCCAAAGAAGTGAGCTTATGCGGCCAGCTAGCTGTCACGCCCCGCTCCCGTAGGAGGGATCGTCCTCGCTAAGGCGTGATGTCGCACGGGCCTAGGTTGCGCCCGTGCAAGGCTAAGTCCAGAAACGGCCGATTTGAGCTAGGCCACTGAGTTGCACAGAGTGTCCCCATTTGCAGCGGAAAGTAAATGAACACAAATTGAAGCGAATTCAAACTCTTTATTGATATTCAAGAAGTTTACAAGCGGCGCTAGGCCGATATTACAAATCGCTCAAGCTCTCTCTCTCTCTGAAACATAAAAGGTGTGCCAAGTGGCTTACAAGATGGAATGATTCATGGCGATGTCTCGATACATTATGGCCTGTATATGGTGCTCCAGCTCCTTGCAACGCTCCAAGTCTCTAGAGATAGCTCCGTGCCTTAGCACGTTCGATGGAAGCTTCGCACCCGTCGGCGTCTCCTGTATCCTACATGCAGACTGTGGGGATTATCAGTACATTGTTATGCACTAGTGGGGAGGCTAGCTTGTCCACAATGCTATCATTACCAAACACGTTCCATTTACTTTTGTGCATCTCTATCATTCATTGTCTTTCTAATCTTGCCTTAGGATCAATTTCATGGCATATGTCATAACCTATCCCGTGTTGCCAAATTCAAGTGTCGCATGGAAATACATGCACGACTTACCCATACTTACCGTCCGGTCTTTCCTGTTCAATGTAAACCAAGTTAGTCAACAATTCATATATTCTCAACTCTACATGATTCACGTAAACATTCAGTGCCAATGGCGTGTTCCTGCCTTAGATTCTAACGCGTCGTAGGCGTATTTCCTTTGCCGAAGTACTCTCGATCATTTGGTGTGTCATATTCAAGCCTGTTCAGAAGGCACTTCATTTAATTAACTTAGACTACTTTGATTTCAATGCAAGGACTTGCACGTGGATTGCCACCAGCAAAGTCCACTTAACTCTATATGCACCGGTCGCTGGCATCACAAGCCATTTTGGACCCTTTTTCCCTGTGGTAATTTCTCACCTATCATGGCGTGCGGCTTGGTATACCCTGATAGTCTTTTGAAATACACGGCCTTACGTCCCCTGGTGGCCAAGCCTGCACTCAGGCCTGTACATAAGCCATTTCCTTTGATTCCGTCCGGACCGGCAAGTCCTTCACACTTTGATCATGCCGCGGAATCCCTTTTTTTCACGGTCACAGCATCGCCACCCCTCGTTCGTGCCGTTTGTCCATGACCATTTCGTATTAACTTGTCTTTTTAACTTAACGGCTGTCTCTGAGCCGTAGGCTAACCCTTAGCCTTAATGCGTTATCGACCAGGTTGGCGTCCGAACAGCGCGGGTAGCGAGCCCCGTTGCACATGCCCGTCATACCTGTAGCTAACCATTTCCATCCTTCTTATCTTTTATTCGTTCTTTCTTTCACTTGTTCATTCATTCGTTGATTCATTCATTCACTTATTCGTTTACTCTTTCATTCATACATTACGCAACTCCTTGTGCGGGAGTCGCCTTGGCGACCCATCGGTCCCATAGCCTTTCAATATTGTTATACTCTACTCGGAATGACTATATTGATAGTCTTCCCATTTCATTGTTGTAGTCCATTCATTGTTTCATTGTTGAACGCATAAGGGACTTGAACGCAAGCTTGTGCCTTAGCACGAGCGTGGAACGCGGTGCGAGAGTTCTCGTATTTTCCATGTTCGTTTCCATATTCTATACAAGCATACAAGATGGGATTATTCCCTTAGCTAGGTGCGTTGGGTCATTTATTAGCATGCGCGGTGTTATCGCCTAGCGACTTCAGTGATAGTGTCCGTATTGTTATGTGTCTAGGCTAAGCAAAGACGGGTTTATCGGAGCCACCCATCTTAGCGATGTTCGCATCGGCCGAGCGATACTCCGAGCGTGCCTTTGAAAGTAAGTCTGGATTCATCTTGACGGGCCATTGTAAACCTTGCATCGATTCTTCATCAGGTCGATGCCAACTCTTTGGGTCGACGGCTCGTTCGAGTCGTTGCACTTGCCGTTTGAATCGGTGTTCCGCTAGGGCAGAGCGGATCATTACACTAGCTATGCCATGCAATGCAACCATTAAAAGAAAGCTTATGCGACCATTTACTCTTATGCGGCCAACACATTGCTTAGGCCAGCAAGGGATTGAACTGCATGCAAGGAAATAATGCATGCTAATGCATTCGAATAATTAATGCTTGCTGATGCAAGCAACTAATAAATGCTTACTGATGCATGCAACTCTTGGCCATGCGGCCAGATACTGAAACTCCTGCGGCCAATATATGGCTTAGGGCCAATGTTTATGCGGCTAAAATTATTTGCTTGCATGCGGCCAAAATAAATGCAGGCCAGCAACAATTTTACGCTGCCAACTGAGAATGTGCTCTTGAGGAACACCATGGCTTCTCCACACCACAAAACTTCCAACCGAAGTCCAAATTCGGACTTCCATAAGTCAAATTGGGGTAGAATAAAATTTTTTACAATATGGAGCCATCAACTAACAGAAATATGCAAGTTTGTTAGATCAAAACTCGTGAGAACCGAAAATACTACAAAGCTAGATCTATAAGAAATTAACCACAGAAATGAAAAGTGCTAAGTACTAAAGTGGGTTAGAAACACATGAGGAAGACAATAGAACAATAAAAATGGACTTCCTCCATGAAGCAAGATGCACTTGCCTAAGCTCTCTACTCTCTCAGGTGGATGGAGAAGTAATGGTGGGGAAGAAAAAAATTAATGTAGAGAGAGAAATGTTTGGTGGGATATTTAATGAAGAGGGTAGTGGTAGGTGGGAGTGGTTTTCCAACAAAATCGAACCAAGCCAACAAGCCGAACCGAACCAAGATGAACCAATCAATGAAATGCAAAAATAAATCAAGCAGAAAAACATGCAATACGGGTCAAAATACGTACACGTATTCCAAATATGTAATACGTGATATGGGCATTACAATGACTATTTTTTGTGTAAATTAAGACGAAGAATGACCATTCTCCGTGTAATTTAGCACGGAGAATGACCATTCTTCGTGTAAATTAAGACGGAGAATGCCATACTCCGTGTTACTAACACAGAGAATGACTATTCTTCGTGTAAATTAAGACGGAGAATGATATTCTCCGTGTTACTAACACGGAGAATGACCACCCTCATGCGAAAATAACATTTTTCGTGTTCTAACACGGAGAATGACCATTCTCCTGCATTTTATGGTCAGTTGAAACTTTGAAGGGCCATAACTTTTGACTGGGAGGTCGAAACGAGGTCCGGTTTGTCCCAAAATGAGCGTATCTTCGAGGAGCCTGAAAGTAACAGCTTCTTCGTTAGATGGTCTACCAAAATTTTAGAATCGCAAAAAAAATGATGTTTGGACCTCCGTTTTAGCACTTTTGTTGTTTGTCTCGGTCTTTCCGAAATTTTTCGACGAGTTTTTGAAGGTTTTTGAGGAAAAAACCTAGATTCGAAAGTGAGCAGTGTATGGAAGAAGATGAAGTATCGAAACACTTTTTTAAGAGTAGTTTCGTGGGTGTTTTCAATAAATTAGAAGGAAGGGCAAAAAGGTCATTCGGAACCCTCTTTATATATTTTTTGCTAATTCTGGGCACGCGATGAAATGTTATTGTGCGGTGGGTTTTTCATAAAACTTTTTCGTTTTTTGGGCATTTCATAAATTTCCTGTGAAACCCGTAAATTCCAGTTTCATTATTTTAAATTATTATAGAATATTCCGGTGGATTTTTAGATGTTGTTTTAGATAATTAGGTTACTTAGTAATATTGTTAGTATTCTTATATTTTATTATTATTATTAGTTTTATTATATTCTTAGTTGGTGAGGAAAATTACTATTTTGAAAAATTTAATATAATGGATTTTTGTTTTGGCTTGACCCGAACCCAGACCCGAACCCGATTTGAATCTAAGAACATTTTAAATTAATTTTTGAGTTACAAAATAATTAGTTATATTTTTCATATTATCATTTATAGCCCAAATTATTGAAGCCCCATCTTTTAGGCCTTTAAACCAAAGCCCATGTCTTAGGCTTTTAACTCAAGCCCATCCTTTTAAAGTCCATTACTTAGCAATTTGGGCCCATACCCATTAACCCTTTAACTATTCCTTTAGCTTTCATTCCAGCACACTTTGGATTAATGAATCCATTTTATCTCTCTTTCTATTTGTTCTATGGAAGACCGAAAGGTTTCGGTTGTGGCCGAACCGACGCCGACTCCTCCTTTCCCTTCCCGGCCGTTCACCCTCTTCGGATTCCGGTAACCGACATCTTTCTTTCCTATATATATTTTCCCTCTTTCCATTTCCTTCATCACCATTCCCTCTCCATTTACCAAAAACCCTAACCCCCAATTTTTTCGGCGAACCCCGACCACCGTCGACGCTTCCAGGCCGACCCCAGGCCGGATCCGCAGTCTCCTCTGCCTGGCGCCACCTTCCCGAGGCTGCGCCCGCTACCCGTCGAGTTCAGCGTACCCTCCCGGCTGATCCAAGCCCTGCGCGCCGCCCTTGGCCGCCCGCCACTGGCCGGACTTCCCTTCGTGCATCTCTCCGGCCCGACCCCCCTGTCCGCATCAGCCCTGACGCTGTCGATCCCCTGCCGTTTCCGATTTGCTGGTTCGGTTTCCGTGGATCGTTTTTGCCTCAGTTTTAGCGCTGTTCGTTATTTTCGTAGCGCTCTGTGACGCTGTCCGGAGACTTCAGAGTCTGTGACGGCGTGTTTTCGAGTCCGAGGCTACCCTTCGGATTCCGTCACCAAGCTTTTGGATAATCTCTGTTAATCTCAGTAGTTGTCCCTTGGGTTTATATAGTCAATGATGAGTTTTGGCCCCGATTCCTCTCCAGGAATTCGGTCTTTGGTTTACGTCTTGGTTTTCGGATTTCCCGAAACCATTTTGGTTCTGTGGTTTCATCGAATACTCGAAATTTCCGAGATTTGATTCGGGAAAGTTTCTGTATTTCAGAATTTTCGTTTAAATTCAGAATTTCGAAAATTTGTTCTGATGGGTTAATTTCGAAATTTCCGAGTTTGTCTCGGAAAAGTTCCTGGGATTTTTGGATTAGTTTTTATTTCGGATTTTTTCGAATGATAGTTTATTTGCAGTGGTTCCGATCATATTTCGAGTTTTCCGAATATTCTCGGAAATGTTTAGGTGGATTACATTTTATATAGTTTCTGGAATTATTGATGGGTTTTCCCTGGTTTGGGACTAGTTGATTGGTTGTTTCTGGCATTCTCCCAGTTTTGGGTTATCCCGAAATAGAGGGAATGCTGCCGAAATTTTTATGAAATTTATAAATGGATTTCAAATCAGTTTTCGAAAATATTTATAAATTGGATTTTGGGCAATGACCGTACCGGTCAATGGGCCCTTAACGAAATGCAAACGAAACCGGTATTACCGGACGTTGAGGCATTAGCTATGTTGATTATTGGGGCAAAGTCTGAGACTCAAAATTTAATTAAATTTATTTTAATTATTTGTTTTATTTTGTAATTAAATTGTGGGATTTTTAGAGACTAACAAATGTCTTATTCTTATTTAAATTTATGTAAAAAGTCTGTAAAGGGCATAAGCCCAACTTTTATTCACTTTCTGTGGTTTGTAATAAGTTTGTGTAGTTTTTATTCTTTTTCTGGTTTGTTGTTGACATAAACACGTAAAATAGTAAAAATAACTATTTTATAGAAAATCAGTAATGTTTCCTCACATTAAATAAATTAGAAAAAAATTACAATTTATTATTTAAACAAATTTTACGTTTTTCTCATTTAAAGAAAAAAATGTAGTTTTATTATATAAATTATAAAAATACCAAGTTTTGCCAATAAACCGATAAATACAAAGTTTTTCCGAAATTAAAAATAAAATGATATTTCCCTCATAATTGAATGCAACGTATTAGATAATCGAGTTTTGTTTGTGTTAGTTTAAATAAAGAACTAAAATTGACTAGGACAAATTAGAGATTGAAACTAGCACATCTAGTATGACAATTTTAGAATCTATGACCGACTTCTCGATTGTAGGATTTCGAGGACAAACCTGAAACTCAATCCCGGAGACATTCCAAATCCAGTCATAAACAAAGGCAAGTACAGTTTGTGGTAGTTTACAATTATTTAGTAATAATTTTATTGCAAATTTAAACCACGAGGCAACACGGAACTCTCTCCGAGAGCATTGACTGTTTAACTGTTGGGTACTGGGGGAGTAGTGTAATGAATATGACCACATCCAAAATAGTATAATGACTGTATTAGCTTACCCCTCACACACACGGGAATAAGCCATATCGTATCAATATGATACAACTGTACAATCCAATCCGGTCATATTCATTGCCTATTCACATCACACTGTTTTAACTGTTGGAAAACCATTTACTTCAAATTGTTTAAAAATGTATAATTCTATTATTATTTCAATTGTTAAAATATTATGAATTGTACTTTGCTCCCTCCTGACTGGAGACTATATTTTAGGTCCTATTGATGATGCAGAGCTACTGATTAGTAGCTATTACGATCCTGAGTTGTATCGAGTTGTGCTACCAGATGATGCTGGACTTGGAGATGACGAGTCTACTTATTAGCTGTTGTCATTTACTATTTTCAGTTGTTGTTATTGAAAAAGACTATTTATTTTATCAGTTGTAATTTTATTGGACAAGTTTTCATTTATCGAAATATTAAAGTTGTGGCAATTAGTCTGTGTTATTGATTACCTGCATGAGTGATACATATTACTGCCGCCGTCTCAACAACGGTGCAGGCTGGGCATGATCCGATTCGACCTAAGAAATTGGGACCGGGTCGTGACATGTTTTTAGTGGTGGCCCATGCAGGTCAGATCAACAACTTAGGAGAACATATTTAGAAACAATTAGAACACTAGAACATTAATTTATCACAACATTGGACCGAAATATATTATAAATAAATATTTTTGTTTGCTATAGACTGGTAGGCTACCTTGCTTATGTTTTGTATCATAAACCTTTCAGAGTATGGCCAAAGGAAAGGCCACTTATTCCGGCTCTGCTGGCAATGAGGTCCATCATCGGTCATACTTGGACCCATACCCATCATTGAGACCTGTAACTGCCCTATTACTATCTCAGACCATAAATTCTTAGCACCTTTGCTTGTGATGCCCTTACCCAACTATGATGTAGTCCTAGGGATGGGCTGGTTGAGTAAGCAGCATGCGCTGATAGACTGTCACAGAGGATGTGTAGTCTTCAGCCCACCTGGAGAGCCGGAGTTTGAAATCTCTCGAACTCCGGAGGATATGGAGTGTGTTACCTACACCTCTATCACAGAAGAATCTGAACCTCCCCATCCTATCATAGTAGAATTTATAGATGTCTTTTCTGATAGTCTTTTCGGGTTACCCCCAGAACGAGACATAGAGTTCACCATTGACCTAGTCCCCGGCTCTTCCCCTATTTCTAAAGGATGCTACAGAGTTAACCCGAAGGAGGCCAAGGAGATGAAGGATCAGATCAATGAACTGAAGGCTTTGGGATTTATCCGAGACGGAGCTTCACCCTGGGGAGCACCTGTCTTGTTTGTTCCCAAGAAGGACGAAACTGTGAGGATGTGCATCGACTACCGGGCGCTGAACAATATCACCATCAAGAACAAGTACCCTCTACCTCGGATCGATGACCTGTTTGACCAACTTAGTGGAGCCAAGGTGTTCTCGAAGATTGACCTCAGATCCGGCTATCATCAGATCAAGGTCAGGAAGGAGGATATTCCCAAGACGGCATTCAACACCAAGTATGGGCAGTTTGAATTCTTGGTCATGCCGTTTGGACTGACGAATGCTTCTGCTGTGTTCATGAACCTTATGAACAAGGTTTTCCATGAATACCTAGATCAGTTTGTCGTTGTCTTCATCGATGACATCCTGATCTACTCGAAGACTGAGGAGGAGCATGAAGAGCACCTCGAAAAAGTTCTGGAAACTTTGAGGAAGGAGAAGTTATATGGTAAGCTATCCAAGTGTGAATTCTTTCTAGACAAGGTAGATTTTCTTGGCCATGTTGTCACAGGAGAAGGAATTTCGGTGGGCCCTAAGAAGATAGCTGCTGTTGAGAAGTGGTCTACCCCAAGCTCAGTTGCTGAAATCAGAAGTTTCTTGGACTTGGCTGGCTATTACCGGAAGTTTGTGAAGGATTTTGCCAAGATTGCTGAACCAATGACGAAGCTCACTCGGAAGAATGAAGAGTTCATCTGGACGGAAGCTTGCCAGGCATCGTTTGAGGAACTGAAGAAGAGACTTACAACAACACCGATACTTGCGGTACCCGCAGGTACCGGCGGTTTCTCAATCTACAGCGATGCCTCTGGAAAAGGACTGGGTTGCGTTCTTCAACAACATGGGAAAGTGATTGCTTACGCATCTAGGCAGTTACGGACTCATGAGAAAAATTATCCTACACATGACCTGGAGCTTGCTGCAGTCATCTTTGCATTGAAGCTATGGAAGCATTATCTATATGGAGAGAGAGTGGAAATATATACAGACCACAAAAGTCTGAAATATGTTTTCACTCAGAAGGAGCTGAACATGAGACAAAGAAGATGGCTGGAGCTGATGAAGGATTTTGACATCGACCTGCAGTACCATTCGGGTAAGGCTAATGTGGTTGCAGATGCACTTAGTCGATACCCAGTGGCGATGTTCTTGACCAAGGAACGACACTTGTTGGAGGACATAGAGAAGCTTGGTCTGAAAATTGTACTGCCTGAGGAAAAGATGAAGGAACTGGGGCGAGAAGCTATTGTACCTGGAGCTGACTCAACCATGATGCAGTTGCAATTGCATTCAGTCTTATGGACAAAGTCAAGGAGACACAATTTCAAGATGAGATGCTTCGCAAACTCAGAGATGAAGTGCTGGCAGGAACACATGAAGGATTCTCTATCGCCAGTGACGGAGCATTGAAAAATAGTACGAGACTGTGTGTACCATCTGGCGAACTGAGGAATGAGCTGATGCAAGAAGCGCACCAGTCGCAGTATTCCATACATCCTGGAGCTAATAAGATGTATCGGGATATGCGTACCATCGTTTGGTGGTATGGAATGAAGAAGGATGTATCCAGATTTGTGGCTAGATGCTTGATTTGCCAACAAGTGAAGGCTAGCAGACAGAGACCCGCAGGACTTCTACAGCCGCTGGACATTCCGGAGTGGAAGTGGGAGCATATAACCATGGACTTTGTGTCAGGTTTGTCTCGATCCCAAGGAGAAAAGGACGCCATTTGGGTTATTGTGGATCGACTGACGAAGTCAGCTCACTTTATCCCCTTCAAGGTTGGTTTATTCACCGAGAAGTTGGCGGCACTGTACATGAGGCACATCTACCGGATTCATGGAGTACCGGTAAGTATTGTATCTGACCGAGATACTAGATTTACCTCTCACTTTTGGAAGAGTTTGCATGACAGCTTGGGAACAAAACTGAAGTACAGCACAGCCTATCATCCCCAAACTGACGGACAATCGGAGAGGACCATCCAGACGCTAGAAGATATGCTAAGATCTTGCGTCTTAGAATTTGGAGGGTCTTGGGAGACCATTTGTACTTGGTAGAGTTCTCTTACAACAACAGTTACCAAGCTAGCATTGGTATGACACCATTTGAAGCTCTTTATGGACGTCGTTGTCGTACTCCACTTGTATGGGACGACGTAGGAGAAAGAGTACTGCTAGGGCCAGAAATGGTGACTGACGTAGCAGAGAAGGTGAAGGTGATTAGAGACAAGCTCAGAATCGCCCAAGATAGGCAGAAGCATTGGGCATATAGCAGTCGTCGACCACTGGAGTTTGAAGAAGGAGATAGTGTCTTTGTGAAGATTTCACTTACCAGAGGAACTATCCGATTTGGCAGAGCTGGGAAGCTAAGTCCCAGATATATCGGACCATTTGAAGTTTTGAGCCGAATTGGTGAAGTAGCGTATGGGTTAGCTCTACCAGCTAATCTTGAGGGCGTGCACAACGTCTTTCACATTTCGCAGCTCAGACGCAACATCCCAGATCCAAGTCACATTCTGGATCATTCGGAGCTGGAGATTGGACCGAGCCTCACAGTGCCAGAGAAGCCTATAACGATTTTGGACAGAGGCGAGAAGAGGACCATGACTTCGGTGACTCCCATAGTCAGAGTTATATGGAGGCACGATTCCCCAGGCGAGTCTACCTGGGAGCGAGAAGATGAGATGCGGGAGCAGTACCCGTACTTGTTTGAGACCTGAGGTAATTCCTAACCTTATCCTTTAAATTTCGAGGACGAAATTTTCTAAGGAGGGAAGGTTGTGAAACCCGTAAATTCCAGTTTCATTATTTTAAATTATTATAGAATATTCCGGTGGATTTTTAGATGTTGTTTTAGATAATTAGGTTACTTAGTAATATTGTTAGTATTATTGTTAGTATTCTTATATTTTATTATTATTATTAGTTTTATTATATTCTTAGTTGGTGAGGAAAATTACTATTTTAAAAATTTAATATAATGGATTTTTGTTTTGGCTTGACCCGAACCCAGACCCGAACCCGATTTGAATCTAAGAACATTTTAAATTAATTTTTGAGTTACAAAATAATTAGTTATATTTTTCATATTATCATTTATAGCCCAAATTATTGAAGCCCCATCTTTTAGGCCTTTAAACCAAAGCCCATGTCTTAAGCTTTTAACTCAAGCCCATCATTTTAAAGCCCATTACTTAGCAATTTGGGCCCATACCCATTAACCCTTTAACTATTCCTTTAGCTTTCATTCCAGCACACTTTGGATTAATGAATCCATTTTATCTCTCTTTCTATTTGTTCTATGGAAGACCGAAAGGTTTCGGTTGTGGCCGAACCGACGCCGACTCCTCCTTTCCCTTCCCGGCCGTTCACCCTCTTCGGATTCCAGTAACCGACATCTTCCTTTCCTATATATATTTTCCCTCTTTCCATTTCCTTCATCACCTTCCCTCTCCATTTACCAAAAACCCTAACCCCTAATTTTTTCGGCGAACCCCGACCACCGTCGACGCTTCCAGGCCGACCCCAGGCCGGATCCGCAGTCTCCTCTGCCTGGCGCCACCTTCCCGAGGCTGCGCCCGCTACCCGCCGAGTTCAGCGTACCCTCCCGGCTGATCCGAGCCCTGCGTGCCGCCCTTGGCCGTCCGCCACTGGCCGGACCTCCCTGCGCGCGTCTCTCCGGCCCGACCCCCCTGTCCGCGTCCGCCCTGACGCTGTCGATCCCCTGCCGTTTCCGATTTGCTGGTTCGGTTTCCGTGGATCGTTTTCGCCTCAGTTTTAGCGCTGTTCGTTGTTTTCGTAGCGCTCTGTGACCTTGTCCGGAGACTTCAGAGTCTGTGACGACGTGTTTCCGAGTCCGAGGCTACCCTTCGGATTCCGTCACCAAGCTTTTGGGTAATCTCTGTTAATCTCAGTAGTTGTCCCTTGGGTTTATATAGTCAATGATGAGTTTTGGCCCCGATTCCTCCCCGGGAATTCGGTCTTTGGTTTACGTCTTGGTTTTCGGATTTTCCGAAACCATTTTGGTTCTGTGGTTTCATCGAATACTCGGAATTTCCGAGATTTGATTCGAGAAAGTTTCTGTATTTCGGAATTTTCGTTTAAATTTAGAATTTCAGAAATTTGTTCTGATGGGTTAATTTCGGAATTTTCGAGTTTGTCTCGGAAAAGTTCCTGGGATTTTTGGATTAGTTTTTATTTCGGATTTTTTCGAATGATAGTTTATTTGCAGTGGTTCCGATCCTATTTCGGGTTTTCCGAATATTCTCGGGAATGTTTATGTGGATTACATTTTATATAGTTTCTGGAATTATTGATGGATTTTCCCTGGTTTGGGACTAGTTGATTGGTTGTTTCTGGCATTCTCCCAGTTTTGGGTTATCTCGAAATAGAGGAAATGCTGCCGAAATTTTTATGAAATTTATAAATGAATTTCAAATCAGTTTTCAAAAATATTTATAAATTAGATTTTGGGCAACGACCATACCGGTCAATGGGCCCTTAGCGAAATGCAAACGAAACCGGTATTACCGGACGTTGAGGCATTAGCTATGTTGATTATTGGGGCAAAGTCTGAGACTCAAAATTTAATTAAATTTATTTTAATTATTAGTTTTATTTTGTAATTAAATTGTTGGATTTTTAGAGACTAACAAATGTCTTCTTCTTATTTAAATTTATGTAAAAAGTCTGTAAAGGACATAAGCCCAGCTTTTATTCACTTTCTGTGGTTTGTTATAAGTTTGTGTAGTTTTTATTCTTTTTCTGGTTTGTAGTTGACATAAACACGTAAAATAGTAAAAATAACTATTTTATAGAAAATCAGTAATGTTTCCTCACATTAAATAAATTAGAAAAAAATTACAAGTTATTATTTAAACAAATTTTACGTTTTTCTCATTTAAAGAAACAAAATGTAGTTTTATTATATAAATTATAAAAATACCAAGTTTTGCCAATAAACCGATAAATACAAAGTTTTTCCGAAATTAAAAATAAAATGATCTTTCCCTCATAATTGAATGCAACGTATTAGATAATCGAGTTTTGTTTGTGTTAGTTTAAATAAAGAATTAAAATTGACTAGGACAAATTAGAGATTGAAACTAGCACATCTAGTATGACAATTTTGGAATCTAAGACCGACTTCTCGATTGTAGGATTTCGAGGACAAACCTGAAACTCAATCCCGGAGACATTCCAAATCCAGTCATAAACAAAGGCAAGTACAGTTTGTGGTAGTTTACAATTATTTAGTAATAATTTTATTGCAAATTTAAACCACGAGGCAACACGGAACTCTCTCCGAGAGCATTGACTGTTTAACTGTTGGGTACTGGGGGAGTAGTGTAATGAATATGACCACGTCCAAAATATTATAATGACTGTATTAGCTTACCCCTCACACACACGGGGATAAGCCATATCGTATCAATAGGATACAACTGTACAACCCAATCCGTATTCATTACCTATTCACATCACACTGTTTTAACTGTTGGAAAACCATTTACTTCAAATTGTTTAAAAATGCATAATTCCATTATTATTTCAATTATTAAAATATCATGAATTGTACTTTGCTCCCTCCTGACTGGAGACTATATTTTAGGTCCAATTGATGATGCAGAGCTACTGATTAGTAGCTATTACGATCCTGAGTTGTATCCAGTTGTGCTACCAGATGATGCTGGACTTGGAGATGACGAGTCTACTTATTAGCTGTTGTCATTTACTATTTTCAGTTGTTGTTATTGAAAAAGACTATTTATTTTATCAGTTGTAATTTTATTGGACAAGTTTTCATTTATCAAAATATTAAAGTTGTGGTAATTAGTCTGTGTTGTTGATTACCTGCATGAGTGATACAGCTTACTGCCGCCGTCTCAACAACGGTGCAGGCTGGGCATGATCCGATTCGACCCAAGAAATTGGGACCGGGTCGTGACATTTCCCCTATTTGGTTTGTTATTCTTATTCCCATTACTCAATTAGATATTTACTTAACATTAACTAACAATTAATAAACTAACATATACATAATATTGAGACTAAAAAAATGGACCGAGAGTACATAATTTACTAAATTTATGAAATGAGAACTAAAATGCTATGGAGATGAGAGTCACCATGAACTTTTTTGGTGTGTATCATTTTCTTAGCAACGTAGGATACGAAAATCCCATCCATGATATAAGGACCTATTTGGTAAACCGTAAGTGTAAAAAGAAATGGATTTGAATTTTCAAGTAGGAAAATATGATAGAAATTCATTCACTTTCTTGTCCCCTTAGTAGGGGACAAACATGTTTGGTTAGATAAGGAAGTGAAAAGTGGGAAGTAAAAATATGTAATAATTAAAAAAAATGGTTAATTAGCTAATAATTCTAATTATATAAGCAAATATCTAATATTAAATTAATACTTTAACTATTTAATAATAATTAATTAATATTAAATAAAATAGTTATTTAATATTAGTTATTAACTATATTAATTATAATAACCAATTAATATGTGAGAGGCTGTTCTTTCAAAAAAAAAATTAATTCATGTGTTTGGGAAGAGGGCTCTCTTCCCGGAGAGGAGGTCGGTCAACAAGGGTCTACAAATTTTTTTTGGCAAATTGTAGGAAATAATAATACATTATTCTCGTTGCTAGGGTTTGTTACAATATATATAGTGTCTATATTTGGGCTTATGGGTTATGGGCCATATTTACATTACAAATATAATCTAACACCCCCCTCAAGTTGGAGCATGCAAGTCACAAATGTCCAACTTGGGAAGGAAAGAATCAAACACATGCTTTCCAAGGAGCTTAGTGAAGATGTCAGCCAGTTGAGTAGAAGTAGGAACATGCGAGGCTATTACGGTGCCATCTCTGATTGCATCACGAACAAAATGCAAATCCTCCTCAATATGCTTACTACGCTCATGAAATACCGGGTTCTTAGCCAGGTGCAGGGCTGACTGACTATCACAATACACCGACATAGCAGACTCTTGGCGAACACCCAAACACACCAATAACTTCTTCAACCATTTCAACTCACAAACAAGCGCAACAATAGATCTGTATTCATCTTCAGCGGAAGATCGGAAAACAGTCGGTTGCTTCTCGGTCTTCCAAGAAATAGGAGACCCCCCCAGAAATACCAACCAGCCCGTAACAGAGCGGCGAGTCAAGGGGCAACTTGCCCAATCGGAATCACACCAACCAGAAAGACGAAGATCACAATCAGCTTTCAAAAGAATACCCTGTCTCGGTGCATGTTTGAGATATCTGACAACTCTCAAAGCAGCATGCCAATGATCTTGTCGAGGCTCCTGTAAGAATTGAGCCAAGCTATGCACAACATAGGCTAAATCAGGACGAGTAAATGATAGATAAATCAACCTCCCAACCAGCCTTCGATAAGGCTCTGCATCTTTGGACTAGTCGATTCTGCCAGCTTGTGATTGGGCTCCATGGGAAAGCCAGCAGGTCGAGACCCTATCAAGCCGCATTCTGAAATTATGTCCAAAGCATACTTTCTTTTACATAAGGAAATGCCTTCTGCACTCCGAGCCACCTCAATGCCAAGAAAGTACTTCAACACACCAATGTCCTTCATGTGAAAGCAAGAACTCAGGTACTTTTTGAAAGCATCTAAAGCACCTGAGTCATTACCAGACACAATCATATCATCCACGTAGATCAAAACATGCAACTCTACCTTCCCTTTAAAAAGAGAGAAAAGGGAATAATCGGAATGAGATTGAACAAATCCATAGGATATCAGGGAAGCAGCAAGCTTAGCAAACCAACAACGTGGTGCCTGTTTCAATGCATATAGAGACTTACGCAGGCGACATACTTTGTTAGGTTCACTATGCAAAAAACCTGACGACAACTTCATATACACTTCTTCTGTCAGATCTCCATGAAGAAAAACATTGTGCATATCCATCTGGTGTAAAGTCCAGCCTCTTACAGCTACAACAGCCAAAAATGCCCAAATTGTAGGCATCTTAGCTACCGGGGAAAATGTCTCTGAATAATAGATCCCCTAAACCTGATGATTACCGAACACAACCAGCCGTGCCTTTAAGCGCTCAACACTGCCGTCAGATTTGTACTTTATTTTGTACACACATCTACTTCCCAATGCTTTCTTCCCAGGAGGCAAATCGACTTCATGTCCCATTATCTTCCAGAGCCTGTATTTTAGTTTGCATAGCCGCACGCTAGCCCGAATCTCGCGAGGTCTGGCGATATGAAGTAGGCTCAACACCTGCAGTGATAGCTGCAAGAAAATTTCTGTGTCCAGCAGTAAATATGTCAGAACTTAGAAATTGTGTTAGAGGATACGAAGTACCTGAGGAAGTGACGGGAACAGATGAACTGTGGTGAAGGGGAGACTTTTACTTCTAACAGCATTCGTCACAAAATTCTGTAATCGTAGCTGGCTGTGATTTCTTTCGCATTTCTCTTCCCAATACTACCTCGTCGGGCACCTCTAGCAACACTGTATCCCCTGTATCATTAGTAGTGTCCGCATCACCCCCAGCGGACTCTCTTGTCAATACTTCTGCATCTACCTGTGCATCCTTGCCACTCGGTGCCGAGCCACCAGCAACCACTCCGGCCTCAGCAACCGTAGTCGGCACCATCCTAAAATCCTCTATATTGTCTCCTGGCATCTCAACAGATGTATGACGTGTCGCAGAACACATCTTACTAGCAGAGTCACACCCAGGAAATTCTTTTTCATAAAAAGTAACATTACGGGACACAAAAAATTCACCAGTCTCCAAATCATACAGTTTTCATCCATTTTTATCAAGTGGATACCCAACAAAGATACATTTTCTGCTCCTGCTAGCAAATTTATCATGTCGAGATTTCAAATCATACACATAGCACAGACAACCAAAAATACGTAGATGATCATACGAAGGAGCCGAGCCATATAAAACTTCATAAGGAGACTTAAAATGTAAGATACTAGAAGGGATTCTATTTATCAAATAACATGCAGCAAGAACACATTCCCCCCAAAAATCTACGGAAAGAGAACCCTGAAATCGCAATGCCCTGGCTACATTTAAAATATGTCGATGTTTTCTTTCCACCCTTCCATTCTGTTGAGGTATCCCAACACAGGATGTTTAGAACAATATACCTTGAGATGAAAAATAATCTCGTAAACAATTAAATTCAGTGCCATTGTCATTCCGTACACGACGTATATCAGCCCCAAACTGATGCTTCACCATAGCAATGAATTTAAGAAACATAGAGTAAACAGCACACTTATCCGTCAATAAAATAACCCAAACAGCTTTAGAAAAATCATCCACCAAAGTCAAAAAATATCGTGCCCCATTAGATGACGGAACACGATATGGTCCCCACAGATCACAGTGTATAAGTTCAAAGTATCTCAAAGCACGACTACTACTATCAGAAAAGGCATCACGAGTCTGTTTAGCTTGATGACAAATATCACAAGCCTTATGAGAAAGAGTAATGCTACAGTTACAACCAAATGCTTACAACCCACTTACAACCTTTACCCATTGCTGACATGTGAAACATGGCCCACATGTCAGCAAATGGGTGAGTGGTTGTAAGTGGATTGTAAGCATTTGGTAGTAGACTTAGCATTATTGATGAGAAAACACACTACTACCAGAGAGAAAAGGTAAAGTCTGTATTACTTTATCTGAGGGATGCCCCGGTCTACTATGCCAAACCTCGGAATCATTCTCTTTGCATGTCAGGATCACCGAAGCCAAAGAAGCTGGAACCTCCCCCAAGAAGTAAAGTCCACCCATTTGTTCACCTGCTCTAATCACCATCCTCGTACTTCGGTCCTGAACAAAACACAAATCAGGAGTAAATAACATATCCAATTTTTGGCACCAATCAATTGGGAGACATAGATCAAATTGCAAGTCAATGTCGGAACATAGAGAACATCCGTCAACACCAACGAAGCAGTCAAAAATATGTTGCCTCTCATAACATCCTCAATAGTACTTCCATCAGGCAAAATTACAGGACAGACAGGACCCTCAAAGCAATCAACTAAACAATCACAAGAGCCTGTCGCATGAAGAGTAGCCCCAGTATCGAATATCCAAGGGACAGAAGAATTCTTACCCATCAGAACTCCCAGCAAGACTAGCAGGACTAGCAGGGACACCATGACCAGCAGCGGTGATATGATGAACAACTCCTGCGCCACCAGCACCCCGTCTCCCATCACGTCGTTGCGGTGGTGTCGGGCCTCTGCCACCACCAGCACCACGTCCGCCCGCACGCCGAGGACGAGTCTCCCACCACTCTGGATAGCCAATCTTGGCAAAGCAAGTTACAACATTGTCACTTCTCGTTCCCAGAATACGTATTCTTAATACATGTACTGCTTTAATATATTTATTTAATATTTATCATGTATTGCTCTGTAATTAAACCCCTTTAATTTTATGTTAATTAATTTTCTGCAATTTTATTTCTGTATTTTATTTCCTGCTTTTATACCTTGCTTTAGCTATACTCTGGGTTCGGCTTGGATTTGGTTTAGTTTGTTGGTTCATCATGAACCGAAACAAACCCCTACCTACCATCACCCTTTCCATTTAAAGCCATCCCCTTTCTCTCTCTTCATCACTTCACCATTAATCTTCTTCTTCCTCATAACTACTCCGCCACCTACCAGCTGCCAAGGCAAGTGCCAAACTTGCTTCTGGATGGATCACCATTATTATTGTTCCATCATCTTCCTTACTTGATTTTGAGCCTCTTTAGTACTTAGCATTTTCAATTTCCATGGTTCATTTCTTGTAGATCTAAGTTTAATGTATTTTCGGATTTCTTAGATTTTGATCTAGTAAACTTTGCCACCTTTAAGTTTTGATGGTTCCATGTTGTAGAGAATTTTGTTCTACCCAATTTTGACCTATGGAAGTTCAGATTTGGGCTTGGAATGAAGGATTTAAAGAACTTGGAAGCAATGGTTTCCATGGTTCTGTCCTTAGAAATTTCGGAGAAGAAGAACAGATCCTGGCCG
Source organism: Iris pallida (assembly GCA_029216955.1). Taxonomy (NCBI): domain Eukaryota; kingdom Viridiplantae; phylum Streptophyta; class Magnoliopsida; order Asparagales; family Iridaceae; genus Iris; species Iris pallida. The sequence goes on along the minus strand of JANAVB010040220.1, from coordinate 1,210,168 downwards.
CATGACAATGCTTGACTGCATGAGTTTTCATGCGGCAAGTCTTCTTGAGCCGCATGAAGAGGAGCTGACCGCATGAAGAGTTCCGGCCGCATATAATTCTGAGCCGCATAAACCCGATGATTTCCAACCGCATATGTCCCGTCCAATTTTAGCCGTATGAGTATTACATCCTGGCCGCATAAAGGACACGAGTCCTTCTGGCCGCACCTGACCTAACTCTGTCTGTATGGCACTGTTCAACCGCATGAGGCTCGTCATTTGGGCCGCATAGGCTTGGTCAGTTCCAGCCGCATGGATTTAGTTTACCCGCAGCCGCATGAGACTTTCCCCCAAGCCGCATAAAGCTTGGTAATACTAGCCGCATGGACCTTGGCGACCTTTGGCCACATGGTATCTCGAGCCGCATAGGACTCGTCTCAATTCCAGTCACAGAAAGACTTATCACCCCGACCGCATGAGAATTGTCATTTAGCCCCATAGGCTTGCCTTTTTGAGCCGCATATAATTTATTAATCGTATATACATGTTTTATTCAGCCGCGTGGATCAATAACTCCTCGGCCGCATAGACTATAGCCCATAATGCCCTTTTGGCTGATTCTGTCCCGAGTTGGCATTAATTAAACATAAATTGTTATTTCGGCCTTAATTGACATTGATTGACATATATTACCATTGATTGATTGACTTGGCATTTATTAACATTAATTATTGTCTTGGCATTAATAAACAAGGATTGTCATCTTAATTTAATAATTGATCATGCGTTTCTAATTTGGAACTAAGGGGCTGGCTAGTCGTCTTATTGAATTGAATGAATGAAACATGTTTATATTAATTATGAACTATTGTAATCGACTGGCTGATCCTGAATATTGGCATACAGACACATGCAGGTTTCAATTTATTTATTTATTTTACAAAAGCAGCATGTGTACTTTATGGTCAAGACATGATTATTCCGTGGTTAGTTTTGATTGTTGCATTACGCTATGTAAGACCTACAACCCAACCGCACGGGTATCGTTGTAGAGTTGTGCATATCGTACCCCGTACGAAAGTACTCATTTGAATGACCATGATCTACGACATGGGATTTCGCTTAACATAGAGGCTATTAAGATAAATAAAATAATGATCGCATGGAGAGAATGGATTTCCGAGTTCTTACATGGCATCCCTCATGGGACTATTAAGTGCCCGACAGGCCGGCTGGTTCCCACAGGTACTGCAGATCTGCCACACGGGCATGGAGCGGTATCTGCTTATATTATTTAATTGTATATGGAATACTAACGACGAGCGTCCTGCTGGGACTCGTCTAAATACATGATTGGCGCAATTGATTGATTGGATAGACTAGCCTTGCTTGCACATAGTAAGAACTGAGGAATCCTTTATTGCATAATTCCAGGATAACTTGGGACTCACAGTAGCAAGACGTAGTAGTTGCATGGCCGTTTAAATTGATTTATTTATGTACTGTATCTACTCGGTTACCTAACTGAGATGATCAAAATGTCAGGACATGACGAGCCAACTTCTGTCCTTGTTTGGTTGGGAGGTTGGTTCGAAGTATCGTGATGTTATGTGAATTCTAGTAGATAGCAGAGATCTATTATCATACTCTCTTATTACTGGCTTCATTCCTCATATCGTGCTCCCTTGCGGTACTTGCTATTAGAGGTCTAACCTCTCTGGTTTTGCATGGCCAGATTTAGAGTCGGTCCCCGAGGATCCAGCTTACTTCTACCTCCAAGATGGTCAAAACTAGAGGGATGATCGCAGGAGGACTCGAGTGGGTTCCTTACTTCTCCGCTTGTTTTGTGAATTACTTTATACTTTGCCGTTTGGCATCGACATGTTAGTCGGATTGTCTTGTACCTACTTTTTGCATAATTGTAACTAAGTCAGGCCGCAGCTGATAACAATTGTGTATACTTACTACATCATCTGGCTGTGTTTTGTAAAGCCAGATATGAAGAACATTTTGACTAAGCATTTGGGACGCCTTATTGCTTTATCTCACATGTTCTCTATTTTCGTTTCTTATTTGAATGATTGAGACAATAGATGTGAAGTGACCATAGCGAGACTTTTATGTAATATGTACCCCCTCGTCTTATTAGACAGCATTGATCGTATTATACGGTATTCATCTACCCGTAATACGTAGCTGGCTGAGTCATTCCCCCGCTCTCCAGTATTCTGATTCTGGGGCGTGACAAACATCATGACCTATTTTCTTGCAATAAGTACAGATCATACCTGATTTGTCCCTGGAATCTGAGATTCTACTATTAGAAGTAGTAGAAATACGAGGTGAAGACTTGATAGCCAGCACCATCACCTCCTCAGTAGCGGATTGGACCTGAGATTTTTGCATATCTTCCTCCTCACGGACTGCCTGGTATGTCCGATCTAAACTTGGCTGAGGATCCTGAGCCAGAAGATTAGATCGGGTATGACCATACAACTCAGCATTCAACCCATACATAAAGTCCTGAAAGTGGTCTTCATCCCTCATAGCCTGTAGCTTGGCAGAAAGTTCACCACAGGTACAAGTAGGCAATGGGAAATAAGCAGCCTGTTCATCCCACAAAGACTGTAAATTTTCAAAATAGGTTTCCACAGACATCGACGCCGTTTGTTTGCACTCGGCCAAAGCCACCTTAATTTGTTGCTTCCGAGTGCCGTTGCTAACAACAAATCTTTTCTCCAACAAGTTCCACAATGGATAAACCTCCTCAAAGTACGGCAAAGATTTCTTCAGAGACGGATCAATGGTATTAAGAACCCATTGAACCAATAGCGCTTGCACGCATCTCCAATCAAGCAATTTACTAGCATCAGTAACAGGTTTGACTTCAGTACCTTCCAGAAAAGTGATCTTTCGTCTAGAGATCAGGGAGAGACGTATCGATCGAGACCACTCAGCATAGTTCGGTCCACGGAAAATAATAGGAGTAATGATATTTCCTGATTGATCAGCAGAACTCAAAAAATATGGATCCTTCGGATTAGGATAATTTGGGTTGTGTGCACCGCCGCCGCCAGTCGCGACGGAGTAGCTGGACGCAGCATCATCTGCCATTGCGGATGTCGGTCGGGTGTACAAAATTTTGTACAACTCCGACGAATCAGCCGCTGATGTACGGGATCGGCAGCGAATCGGCCGCGATCAGGGGCGCCAGATCTGGCGCGTAGGGGCGAACAGAAGTCGGGTGTACAAAAATTTGTACAACTCTGACGAATTTGCCGCTGATGGACGGGGTCGTCGGCGAATCGGCCGCGATCGGGGCGCCGAAACTGACGCGGGATCGTCACGGGATCTACCGGAACTGGCGCGCCAACACCTTACTTTGACGATGATGAGGATGCTTATTTTGACGATGAATCAGCAGAAGTTGTCATCTCTTCTCTGCGTTTGGGTGATGATCAAGACAGTATCTCTCTTTTCACCAATTCAAAATCTGGTTTCTTTCTGCAGCCTCTTGATTGGATAAAGCTGAACCAACTAGGCCCTCCTATGTTTCTCCCATACAAAAAAAAAATAAAGGGTAAAGAATATACTGCCTTTTCTCCTATTTCTCCTTTCATGCAGAAACAGCAGTTTGAATTATTGATATTGGCCAACCTACTCTTCCATAACCATTCTGGATGGCTCGATGATGAAAACCTTCTCCAACATGACCTGCTGGGATTCGGCTCCGACCATGGCCTGAAAACTCACCGCGAATGGTTCTGCTGAGGAGCCGCAAGAAGGGGATCGAGCGGTGCGGATCGGACGGACCGGTCAGGCGCCGGGGCCGGACGGCTCAGTCGGAGCCGGCGGGCGGACGGCACAGTCGGTGCCGGGCGAGCGGACGGCACAGTCGGTGCCGGACGGATGGCTCAGTCGGGGCCGGGAGGGGAAGGGAGATGTAGAGTCTGGCGGATAGGATTTTTCGGGTGGCTCTGATGCTATGTAGGAAATAATAATGTATTATTCTCATTGCTAGGATTTGTTACAATATATATAGTGTCTATATTTGGACTTACGGACCATATTTACATTATAAATATAATCTAACATAAATCCAACCTCAAAATCCTCCGCATCCGGTTAAGGAGAGCGGATGTGAGAGTGAGAATTGGAAGGGGACGAACTGCAATACTCTTTTCCAAGCAAAATCCAATTTTCCTTCTTCATCTAACCAAACGGTGTCAGCAGCGTGTTGGGTGCATTTGAAAATCTCTTTAAAGAAAATCTAAGAAAATCTCTTTAAAATGAACATAATGAGCCAATGGACGGTGAGAAATTTGTGGCAGGGATAATAATCGGAAATGATTGTGTCAGCAGCGTGTTGGGTGCATTTGAAAAGCTAAGAATAATTCATGATTTAACATTATTTCATTTACAAAGCTGCTATTTGGCACCCACGGGTGCACAGCCAGTGCACCCGCGGGGCCGAGAACGATGCCGCCGTCGCTTTGTGAGGAGGCAGAGCGGTAGGGAAGGAGAGGAGAGGGCTCGGCGGCGGAGGAGTAGGCTCCGGCGACGGTACCGACGCTCGAGAACAGCGGAGTAGCAGGAGGGAGGGGGGGGGGGGGAGGGGGGGAGGTGGTCGTCGTCGTTGTAGGAGGAGAAAGACGAGACGGCGGTGGAGCGGGGAGGAGGAAAGACGGCGGCGGAACGATAGGTACTTTGACGACAACGACGTCGTCCTCCTCGGCCCCGCGGGTGCACCGACTGTCCACCCGCGGGTGCCAAATAGCTTTTTTGTTTCATTTAACATCACTAAACTCATCTATTCCATCGAGAAGTTATTCAGTGAGACGGTTCACGTGTCAGTAGTAAATGGTGCACCCATTCAATAATATAATGATTCATAATATATTTTTGGTAATCCCTTAACAATATTTGATAATTATTTTAATTTTTTTACTTTGAATATTTATATTAGTCTTTATACTATTGGACGAATTTACCATTTTGAAAGCAAACCCCTTAGACATGATATTTTTTTCCTCGATAGAATGAAGGAGTTTAGTGATGTTAAATGAAGTAATAGACAATGTCACACTTTCACACAAATAGAATAGAAGTAGAGGTGCACCTCGGACGGATTGGATCGGACTTGAGGTTAATCAGAGTCTAATCCTATGAATCATAAACCTAGTCCGAATCCAAGTTCGACCCGACATCGGGTTCAACAAATGAAGCACAAGACCAAGTCCGGATGATCGAATTAGGCTCGGATTGGATCGAATTTATCGTGCTATAATATAATATTTGAAATAATTTTAAGCAAAAGTTAATCAAATATTAATGAAGCCTTGATCATTACAAAATACAAATTGAAATAAGATTAGAATAAAGAGTTGAAGAGTTTCCTTGAAGAAATTTAGAATTTAAACTTTTATTTAAGAAATACGATATATATATATATATATATATATATATATATATATATATATATATATATATATATATATATATATATATATATATATATATATATATATATAAGTCGGTTTTCGGGTTCTTCGGATAATCCGACACATGAATTCGAGCCAAATTATATTTTTGATTGGGTTCAAATATTTTAACTCAAATTTAAGCTCGAATTCGAGTATTTTCAGTCCTAACTTAACCCATTAACAGATTTATCCGATCGAAATCGGATTTAATCCATCCAATGACCCAAGCTGTACCCCTAAATAGAAGCACAAACAATAATAATAAAAAAATAAGATTTTTTGACTTTTATCCCACTTATTAATATGACTTTGTACTTACATCCCACTTTTTATTTTTTTTTAGACTTACATCCCACTTTTCGTCACTAAAAGTATTTTTCGTGATAAAACAAATACTTTTTGTGACAAAATAAATGTTTTTCGTGACAAAAAGTGGGTTGTAAGTCTAAAAAAATTAAAAAGAGGAATGTAAGTACAAATTCATATGGCTTTTTATAAAGGTACTTCACTTTTTGATCAGGGCTAGCCCATTTTTAATTTTGTATTATTTACAAGTTTGCCATTGAAGAAATTGATCATGGCTATCCCACTCTTTCGTATAAGTCACTAGTGTAAATAAGGACTGTCCAAATTTCTGGCAGCCCTACATACAGTAAGGACTGCCAAAAAATGGGCAGTCCTTTGTTTCACATGCTGTGACTTAGTACTGCCCAGTTTTCTGGCAGTCCATTCAGTTTGTAGGACTGCCAAAAAATTGGGCAGTCCTTGTTTGCACTAGTGACTTATACCAAAGAGTGGGATAGCCCTGATCAATTTTTCGATGACAAACTTGTAAATAATACAAAGTTTTAAAATGGGCTAACCCTGATCAAAAAGTGCAGTGCCTTTATAAAAAGCCATTCATATTAGCAAGTGAGATGAAAGTCAAAAAATTTCAAAAAATAAAATAAAAACATCCGTACAACTTCTCCTGTCAATCACAACTAGACAAACAAAAACACTGTTGGTCACTTAAATCCGTTGTAACTTTGCATGCCAGATAATTCTCATGGGAGAATTAAGGGAGGTACTTCCATCATGCATCAATGCATGTGTTGTCATAAAAACACAATTGACAGTATCAATCATTTTGCACGTTAATTGAGAGTAACATCCCATCAACACTATGGCCTTGTTTGGTTCGCCGAATTTAAGGAAAAGAAAATCAATTTCTTGTCATTTTTTTTCCTTTGAAAAACTTTAATTCTCATTGATTTTTCTTTCCGATGTTTGGCAATGCCAAAAAATTTGAAAAGGAAAGTGAATACTTCAATGTGGAAAAGTGATTTCTTGCTTGGATGGATGGAATCACTTTTCTCCCTAATTCTCCTTCCATTGGGAATCACTTTTCTTTCCTCCTCAATTCCTTGGACACCCAAACATAGGAAAGTAATCACTTTCCTTTCCCAACTCGGAGATTCCGCGAACCAAACGAGGCCTATATATCTACTTGTATCGGTTTCTGTTGGGAACGAAGCGTGGAAACCGTTCCCCCAAACTAGAAAGTCCTGCGAGAGAACCGAGCAAAAGCACACAAACCAAAAACGCCAAACACAATCGCAGACACAAATATTTTTGACGTGAAAAACCCTTGCGAAAAAACTACGGGACGATCGGAGTCCAACCCTGAAGAACCTCCATTAATGGAATAAAGAGAATACACCCTCTACAAGCTCCTCCCGATCCAACACGGATCACCACAACTCACTTGAAAGAAGAAATTTTTTGATTGCGGACTCCGAAGAACAAGAGATGCCGAAAAATTATTTGAAGCAATCTCTCCTTCACAATAGTCCTTAATCCTCTCTCTCTCAAAGATTGTAAAGCACTCTTTGTTTTGAGATAATTTTACAACTAGCATGCATCACCCTTTTATAAGCCCTTGATAACCCATACATGGAAGGCCAATATATATGAAAATTTCCAATATAAATCAATCATATATTTAATGGAAATCCAATCATAATTAGCTTACCATAATTGGAAACCCAATAATATGGAAAGCTACTATATGAAGGGTCCAATCATAAATATATAATCAAAGTAAATATGGAAATCCAATCATATATTTTCTTACCATATATGTACCAAAATAAAATCCATGCACTCCCCAAGCTTCTCCGATACACAGACGACGCTCGTCGCTCTCCGCGGTATTCTCCACATAGGTGGGATCCCCACCCACTCCAACAAATCTTCTCCTTCACAACTATGTGGAGGAGGTCGTCATCCCGACGATCTGCTTGCAGTACTCAAACTTCTCCCTCGGAAGAACCTTCGTGAGCATGTCCGCTCCATTGTCATCAGTATGAACCTTCTCAAGCGTCGCATCCTTCTTCTCAACCACATCCCGTATCCAATGATATCGAGTCTCGATGTGCTTGGGCCGACTATGAAATGTCTGGTTCTTCACAAGGTGAATAGCACTTTGACTGTCGCAAAGCAAAGTATACTGCTCTTGCTTTAGTCCTATTTTCTGTAGCAGCTTCTTCATCCACAACAACTCCTTGCAAGCCTCCGTCGCCGCAGTGTACTCTGCCTCTGTCGTCGATAAGGCAACACACTTCTGCAACCGCGACTGCCACGATACCGCTCCTCCAGCAAACATCATCACATAGCCCGAAGTCGATCGCCTCGTGTCTACATCTCCAGCATATCAGCGTCAGTATACCCAAGCAGCTTCGGCTCGTCACCACCAAAAGAAAGTCTCCAATCGGCAGTGCCCTGAAGGTATCGTAGAATCCACTTGACCGCACTCCAATGTACCCTTCCAGGATTTGAAAGGTACCTTCTAACTGTGCCAACTGCATGAGCGATGTCTGGCCTCGTACACACCATAGCATACATAAGACTTCCCACAGCTGAGGCATATGGAACCCGCTCCATATCTTCCTTTTCGTCCTCGGTAGATGGACCCTGCTCCACAGTGAGCTTAAAGTAAGCCGCAATGGGGCAACTCACTTTCTTCGACCCGTCCATACCGAAACGCTGAAGTATCCGGTGAATGTACTTCTTTTGGGACAAATGTAGCAGCTTGGACTCTCTTTCTCGGCTGATCTTCATCCCAAGAATAGCCTTCGTTGCGCCCAAATCCTTCATAGAGAAGGCCGCGCCCAGTTGGCGCTTCAACTCCGCTATCCTAGTGGCATTCCGACCCACTAATAGCATATCATCTATATAGAGCAATAAAATAATAAAATTATCCTCGGCAAAATACCTCACAAATGTACAATAGTCCGACGTCGTCCGTGCATAACCATGCTCCCCATAAGCGACTCGAACTTTCTGTACCACTGTCTCGGAGCCTGCTTCAGACCATACAAGCTCTTTCTCAACCGGCAGACCAAATGTGACTTGCTCTTCTCACAAAATCCCTCTGGCTGCTCCATGTACAACTCCTCCTCAAGATCACCGTGGAGGAATGCCGTCTTCACGTCCATCTGCTCGACCTCCAAGTCGAAACTGGCTGCTAATGCTAGCACCACCCGAATAGACGAATGCTTGACGACAGACAAAAAGATCTCATCATAATCTACGCCTTTCCGCTGACCGTAGCCTTTGACTACCAGCCTCGCTTTGTATCGAGGGTGAGTAGCATCATCCGTCTGCTTCACTCTAAACACCCATTGATTCTTCAAAGTCTTCTTGCCCTTTGGCAACCGCACCAGCTCATAAGTGGAATTAGTGTGCAAGGAACTCATCTCCTCCTGCATGGCCTCCATCCACCTGCCTGTGTTCGTCTTCTATAGCCTCTGCAAAGCTTTCGGGGCTCTCCCCCGTCAGTCAATAGCACATACTCATCCGGTGAGTATCTCGTAGATGGTCGACGATCTCTGTCGCTCCTTCTCAGTGGAGCCACTGGTGCTGGCTGTATACCAACAGCCTCCTTCCCTTCAGGAACTGCCTCTCCGGCATGCTCATCCTTCTGAGGGACACCCTGACCACCATCAGCAGGCTAATGATCAAGGTTGGGAGCAACTCCATGTATTGGCTCCCCCATAATAGGATCCTCTGCGATGTCCTCTGGAAACTGCTCGAAGCGAAATGACTCTAAATCAGGAAATTCATCAGCCTCAGAAGGCGTCTCGGAATCCTGAGTGTTGGTCATGGTCTGATCATCGACGAACACCACATCCCTGCTTCTGTAGAGCTTTCTTCCCACCGGGTCATAGAGTCTATAGCCAAACTCATCCCGACCGTAGCCGACCAAGATGCATCGCCTCGTCTTCGGCTCAAGTTTGGTCCTCTCGTCCTTCGGTACATGCACGAAGGCCTTACAGCCAAACACTCGCAGGTGATTGTATGACGCTCTTTGTCGTACCATACTTTGTCAGGCACATCACCCTGCAAAGGAGCACTAGGAGATAAATTAATAACATAAGCGGCTGTGAGAAGAGCCTCACCCCAATAACTGTCCGACAAGTTTGCTTCTGACAGCAAACACCGCACCCTCTCCATCAGTGTCCTGTTCATGCGCTCCGCTACACCATTTAGCTGAGGTGTCTTTGGCGGAGTCTTCTGGTGTCGTATCCCCTGCTCTCTGCAATAAGCATCAAAGGGACCGATGTATTCGCCGCCATTGTCGGACCGAACACACAATAACTTCTTGCCCATCTCTCTTTCAACAGAGGCCTGAAACTTTTTGAAAGTAGGCAGCACCTGATCCTTGGTCTTTAAGGCAAAGACCCAAAACTTCCTGGAACAGTCATCAATAAAATTTACAAAGTAAAAAGTACCACCAAAAGATTTTACCTTCATAGGACCACAGACATCCGAGTGAATCAACTCGAGCAACGTCGGCTTCCTTGAACTTGGATGACTTTGGAAAGACACCCTATTTTGCTTCCCAGCTAAGCAGTGCGTGCACTTCTCCAACTTTGTAGACTTGAGCCCTGGAATCACCTTCCTGTTCACCAAGTAGCTCATCTCCTTCTCGCTGATATGGCCGAGCCGCCTGTGCCACAACTCGGTAGACGTATCACTGACTGCGTTCACCTCCTGTTCCCCCTGTGCGCTCCCCTCTATATAGTAGAGACCGGACTTTTTGCTTCCTCTGGCAATCACCATCGAACCTCTGGAAAGATTCCACTGACTATTTTCGAAGAGACTGAAAAATCCCTCATCATCCAACCTTCCAACTGACACCAGGTTGAAACGGATATCAGGGACATGACGAACATCTTTGAAAACAAGAACTGCATCCGTCTTCGTCCTCAAATGCACATCTCCAACGGCAACCGCCTTTGACACATCTCCATTGTCCATCTTCAACACTCCACAGTCGCCTGTCGTGTAAGTGGCAAATAGTGCCCTGTTGTGAGATACATGCGCTGAAGCCCCTGAGTCCACCAGCCAAGAATTGTCATCGCAGGCGAGGTTTGTGATAACCTCATCACCTACGATGATCACATCGCCTCCAAGTATCGAAGTCGTCGCTGTAGTGTTCTCATCTTGCTTCCCCTTGTCGCCCTTCTTCTCTCTCTTCCAAGCGAAACAGTTTCGCTTGATGTGGCCCTTCTTGCCACAATGGTAACACTCTGAGTCCTCGTACTGACCCTTGGAATTCCCCCTGCTCTTGTCTCTGCCATCACCTGGACCCCTGCTTTTGCCCCTTCCGCGGCTCTCCGAAACTAGTGCCTCTGAGTGATGGAATGTGGATGAAGTGCCCTGAGAACGTCTCCACATCTCTTCATTCAATACCCCGCTCTTGGCAAACTCCAGACTGACCACGCCTTTCGAAGCAGAAGCGATCATAGATACTCGTACGGTCTCCCATGAGTCTGGCAATGTACATAACAACCAAAGCCCTTGAACCTCGTCGTCGAACTTGACTCCCATCGAGGATAGCTGGTCCACCACGCCCTGGAACTCACTCAAGTGATCCGTAATGGATGCACCATCTTTGTACCGCAGACCCATCATCATCCGGATCAGGAACAATTTGTTTATCCTAGTCTTTTTCGCGTAAAAAGATTCCAGCTTCTCCCACAACATCTTCGCATGCTCAATATTTGCAACGTGGTTGTACACGTTCTTGTCAACGGACTGCCGCATGTACCCACACACCTGTATATGATCGAAGTTCCAGTCCTCATCGGATTTGTCACTGGGCTTCTCGGATGCAAATACTGAAAGATGCAGCTTCTTGAAGAACAGCAAATCCTTCATCTTGCTCCGCCAATAATGGTAGTTGGTACCGTTCAGGTTCACTATGCGCACCGGCTTCGCGTCCATCTCTGCTTCCTGGTTTGACTGTCAACTCCTGACACTTCTTTGAACCTGGATCTGATACCACTCTATTGGGAACGAAGCGCGGAAACCGTTTCCCCAAACCAGAAAGTCCTGCGAGAGAACCGAGCAAAAGCACACAAACCAAAAATGCCAAACACAATCACAGACACAAAGATTTTTGACGTAGAAAACCCTTGCGGGAAAAACCACGGGACGATCGGAGTCCAACCCTGAAGAACCTCCACTAATGGAATAAAGAGAATACACCCTCTACAAGATCCTTCCGATCCAACACGGATCACCACAACTCACTTGAAAGAAGAAAATTTTTGATTGCGGACTCCAAAGAACAAGAGATGCTGAAAAATTATTCGAAGCAATCTCTCCTTCACAATAGTCCTTAATCCTCTCTCTCTCTCAAAGATTGTAAAGCACTCTTTGTTTTGAGATGATTTTACAACTAGCATGCATCACCCTTTTATAAGCCCTTGGTAACCCATACATGGAAGGCCAATATATATGAAAACTTCCAATATAAATCAATCATATATTTAATGGAAATCCAATCATAATTAGCTTACCATAATTGGAAACCCAATAATATGGAAAGCTACTATATGAAGGGTCCAATCATAAATATATAATCAAAGTAAATATGGAAATCCAATCATATATTTTTTTACCATATATGTACCAAAATAAAATCCATGCACTCCCCAAGCTTCTTCGACACACAGATGGCGCTCGTCGCTCTCCGGGGTATTCTCCACATAGGTGGGATCCCCACCCACTCCAACAGTTTCTTGCTTGCTACATGCTTTCGTTGTTCGGAAATTTTCAAGTATCATTAAAGTTTGGCTAAATTTCAACTTGATACCCTCAACTATCCATATATATATATATATATATATATATATATATTTATATATATATATATATATATATATATATATATAAAAATATATATATATATATATATATATATATATATATATATATATATATATAAAATATATATATATATATATATATATATATATATATATATATATATATATATATATATATATATATATATATATATATATATATATATATATATATATATATATATATATATGGATAGAAAAAAAAATATTTATATATATATATATATATATATATATATATATATATATATATATATATATATATATGGATAGAAAAAAAAATATTCATATATATATATATATATATATATATATATATATATATATATATATATATATATAATAGCAAAATAGTTGAAACAAATTGCAAATATGCCATTTTCCCGCCTAAACTCAGCCACAATAAAAAATAATTAAAAACCATATGGTTACAAAAACGATGTTGTACAATGATTAAACAGCTGCCAGCAACATTAAATGTGATTCAATTGTCATTAATTAACCTTCAGTGACCAACAAAATTATTCAAATTAAACACAAATGCCATTTTTCCGCCTAAACTCAGCTCTAAAAAATTAAACACAAATGCCATTTACAAAAACGAAATTGTACAATGATTTAACAGCTTTCAACAACATTAAATTGAGATACAACCATCAACCAAGCCACTTTTCTCCATCAACCAAGAAACCTGTTGGTTTCCCAACATATTTTAATGTTAATAATGTTTTGTTCATACTGTCTATAAATACAGTGAAAAAATGGATTCCATCCTCACACTTCAACTTTCAGAAAAAGGAAAAAAATTTCTTCATCAATGGCTCCTTTCTTCTCACTAATTCGTGAGGTCAGTCCATCCAAAACATTTTGGAATTTGAAAGTTTGACTCATTCGTATGTATGATGTACCCGGATACGGAGGGAAAGGGCAACCATTCAGTCTCGAGTGTGTATTTCACGATTCTGAGGTAATTTTATTTATCCTCAGTTTATTACATTCTGCAATTCTGTTTATGTTAGATATAAAACTCACGGTTTTAACGAGAGTTGAACCCACAGTTTTGGGGAGGCCAAAAAAAAAAACAAATGATAATAACATAAAACTCAGCCACAATAAAACACAAATTACAATTGGGAATCAATGTACAAATTACTGGGGTACTTTTTTAATTACTGGTGTAATTAAAAACCTATATGGTTACAAAATGAAATTGTACAAATGATTAAACAGCTGCCATCAACATTAAAATGTAGTACAATGGTCATTAATTAAACTTCATTCAAAAACAAAATTATTCAAAAAAATAACACCTAATTAACATCATAAAAAAACAATAGCACCAAAAAAATAAATGACAGAAACATAAAACGTTTTTTATAACATTCGAATCAAAGCACAAAGCTTTGATAGACTCAGATTTAGATTAACCAACCAATGGCTGCAACGAATACCCCGCCAATGGCTGCCAAATCATCATATCCGATGCACCAACGACATCACGAATGCCCCGCCAATGGCATTTGTGTAGAGTCGAACGAAATGTGTTAAATGATAAAATACAAATACAATCGGAATTCGATGAAAAAAATACACAAATGCCAGATTCAAAAGAACATCTTTTACAACAGCATTTCACACGAAATTGTACAATGATTAAACAGCTGCCAGCAACATTAAATTGGGAATCAATGTTGTATGTACAACAGTAATTTGTACAATTGGAAATTAATGTACAAATTACTGGGGTAATTTTTTAATTACTGGTGTAACTAAAAAAAACCATAGGATACAAAACGAAATTCTACCCACGGTTTTGGGGAGGCCACAAAAAAACAAATGACAGTAACATAAAACTCAGCCATAATAAAACACAAATTACAATTTGGAATCAATGTACAAATAACTGGGGTACTTTTTTAATTACTGGTGTAATTAAAAAACTATATGGTTACAAAACGAAATAGTACAAATGATTAAACAGCTGCCAGCAACATTAAAATGTTTGGTTGAGGAATTTTTTAATAGACTCAGTTTAGATTAACCAACCAATGGCTGCAACGAGTACCCCGCCAATGGCTGCCAAATCATCATGTCCAATGGACCAATGGCTGCAACGAATGCCCTGCCAATGGTTTTAACGAGACGAACGAAATGTGTTAAATGATAAAACAATAATACAATCGAAATGACAGTAACATAAAACTCACAGTTTTAACGAGAGTTGAACCCACGGCCTTGGGGAGGGCACAAAAAAAAACAAATGACAGTAACATAAAACTCAGCCACAATAAAACACAAATGACATTAACATAAATAAAAAAAAATGCCACTTTCATGCCTAAACTCAGCCACAATAAAAAAATCATTAAAAAACCATATGATTATAAAAAGAAATTATATAATTATTAAACAGATGCCAGCAACATTAATTTGTGATACAATTGTAACCATATGACCTTCAGCCAGGTACAAAAATATTCAAAAAAAATTTAAAATGTTTTCCCAAGACCATTCTTTCTCATCAATTAAACTACTGCCAGCCACGTTTCTCCATCAACCAAGAACACTGTTGGTTTCCCAACATATTTTACATTAATACTGTTGTGTTCATACTGTCTATAATTAACAGCATAAAAAACAATAGCAAAAAAAACACAAATGTCAGTAACATAAAACGTTAAAACGATAGCAAAAAAACACACAAATGCCAGAAAATGATAAAAAAAATTGGATGAAAAATGTTTGAGTAATTAAAACAAAAGAAATATTCTTCTGTTTTTTTAAGATAGTAAATCTATATATATAAACCTTAGTTTAGAATCAGGTTTTAGCATCCCACGGTTTTAGGAACCCACGGTTTTGGGGAGGGCACAGAAAATCCGGTTTTAGTAGCCCACGGTATTGTTTTTTAACCTGATTCTGGTGATATAGAATAATAGAATAAACTTCTATTACTCATGTTAAAGACTTGATAGACTCAGATTTAGATTAACCAACCAATAGCTGCAACGAATACCCCGCCATTGGCTGTCAAATCATCATTGCCGATAAACCAATGGCTGCAACGAATGCCCCGGCAATGGTTTTAGCGATAGTCGAACGAAATGTGTTAAATGATAAAACACATATGGTTTTGGAATCCGACGAAAAAAATACACAAATACCAGAGAAAAAGAGCATCTTTTACAACATCAGTTCATACGATCACATTGCCAATGGGCCAATGGCGGCAACAAATGCCCCGCCAATGGTTTTGACGATAGCCGAATGAAGATAATTGTATGATGATTGTAACTAACAGTTACCTCCTTACCGTCATTTGTACCAACTGAAAAAGTGGCTGAAATTAAAGTTAAATATCAAAACAACATTCATATATAAATATATCCTTAGTTGCTACTATCAACTGTTAAATATAAAAACAACATTCAGTTATATAATTAAAATTGTATATAGTATAACAAAATATCCATAAATGTACTTACAGCCTAGGAAAGAATTGAGAGAATAGGAGGATGTTAATTTACCAACATGTACTAAAAATTAACAGATTCCACAAACAAATTTAATCGCAGAATATCATGGATAATAAAAAATAATACCAATGATTTCATAATTATAGATAGTGGCAGTATTTCAATAATAATAAAATTAGCTGAATACTTGAATAAATTATATGCATAATATTTGTGTACTAATTTTATTTTTTTCTTTGCAGGGCGATCGAATTCATGCAAGTATTAAGAAAGATTTAATCTCCAACTTTCAACCTTTGCTGAATGAGAGAAGACTCTATATTGTTCGTTGTTTTGTTGTTACAAATAACAACATGAAATACAAAACAACCGCAAATAAATACAAGATATTATTCTTGGCAAAAACGAAAGTTGTTAAAATATTTGATGAAAAATTTCCTTCCTTTGTTTTTAGTTTTCAAAAATTTTCTGATCTTACAAGTGAGGAATCTTTAGATGATAACAAACTTATTGGTAAATACATGGTTAAATTATTTTTCTGTTTACAAATATGAAATTATTTTCTTTCATCAAATTTATTGTTATTTGTAAATACCATCAATTTCAGATATTATTGGACGAGTTGTTACATTAGATCCTCCCCAACAAAGGGATTTGAAAGATGGACCAACACGACTTATGGATATTACTCTCGAGTACAATGAGTAATAATTTAAATTTTTGATTATTCTATTTTTAATATTATCCATATAATTAAAAAATAAATTAAATTCTTTTGTATAAACATCGTCTGCCATGTACTTTGTGGGATAATTTGGTTGATGATATGGTTTCGTACGTTAATAATGGTAGAAATGAACCTGTTGTAGTAATACTACAAATGTTTCGTACCAAATTATATAGAGGTGATAATTATTTCTTATATATTGAATTTTATTTTCATTCTTCATTTATAAAATAATTTAATACAAGTTTAAATTGTATTGTTTTCCGATTAGGACAAGTTACAGCATCCAACACGTTCTATGTGTCAAGGTTGATATTTGGTGTTGACATTCCTGAGATTGAAAATTTTAAATCAAGGTAACTAAAACATATTGATACTATAATTAATTGTTTACTTTATGATAATTTTAATGAGTATTCAGAATTAAATTAATGAATATTTGTCCACTTTATGAAGGATTGTTGAAGAAAGTAGTGAATCAATCACTATAAGTACAGTTTCACTAACTTCTACAAATTTGGTTGAAAATGAATTATCAAGTGGCCAAGCTATAGTTAGGACCATTGAGAAATTGAGAGATAACCATGAGGTATATATTTCTTTTAGTTACAATTTACAATTATATTATATTACATAATTTACCTTGATCAGAATATTAATCTAAATTTTTTATTATTGATTATCAGATTGGAAGCTTTTGGGTTTATGTTGAAATTGTCGAAGTTGTATTAAAGAATGCTTGGTGGTATTTTTCGTGTAACAAATGTCCAAAAAAACTAGATAAATGTGGCAATTTATTTTACTGTGACAGATGTGACAAATTTGAAAAAGATGTTAACATCAGGTATTAACCTACAATCGTTTTAAACCTAATTACTATTCTTCTTGATTATTTAAATATAATTTTATATGACAGGTACAAAATTAATGTTCGTGTCATTGACACAACCGGAGAAATAGATTTACTATTATGGGACAAAAAATGCGTTCAGCTTATTGGAAAAAAGGCTTTGGATTTACAAAAGAAGACGTCAGAGGTACGTTGAGATTAAGCTCTAAGCATATAAGATAATTTTTGCACTATACTTAAATTTGTTATATTTAAGTATAATTTGTTTCTCTTTTTTAAAATTGTAGGAATCAGAAAATGATAAGAAAATTCCTGAGGAAATACAAAATTTATTTGGCTTAAGAATTTTTTTCAAAATTCAAGTAAGATCTGAACAAGTACGTAATTATACTGGATCATTTACGGTATTAAAGTTGACTACCGATGAAGGACTAATTTCACTATATTCTGAAAATTTTAAAGATAATCAGGTATGTGTTAATCTTTTGGTAATTTGAAATTACTTTAATTATTTTTTAAATATTATGTTGAATTTTTTTTTTACAGGAATCTGATATTTTTTCAAATTTGTTGAAGGAGGATAATGATGTCGAAATGGTAAACAAGTTTTCCTTTAATTAGTCATTTTCTTTTCATTTACAACACATTTTAATTGCAAATTTTGATATAAATGAATAGATTGGATCGTGTGGAGAGATGATTTCAACACCAAATGTTAAATATTCACAAGAGATTGAGTCTGTGGAAACTCCTGAAGATTACGGATTGACGAGGTCATTGGTTGATGCATACTCAACAGCAGGATCAAAGAAGATGAAGATTGATATAAAAAAGAGAGAAGGAATGAAGATTACCTTAGTTTGATCCTTAGTGCTTTTAATATCATTCAGCTTAAAAGAACTCTTTGTTCAATGTATTGACGTACTTGAATATTATCTTAGTTTGTATTTGAATGCTTTCAAGTTCAGCCAGCTCTTAAAAGAACATTTTGTGTGAGCTTGCTTAGTTAATTGAACTTACTCAATGGAACTTTCATTTGTGTTAAATATGTAGTTGAAGAGAGTATATATAAACCTTGTTGGTGCTTTCTTTACATGGAGAGAGCTTGCTCTCAACATGCCTTATAAAAGTTTAGTCCCACGTCGAAAATGCACCATGAGTTATCTCTACATATATACTTGGTTGTGTTGTTGAGAGATGCACATGGGGTGGTGACCCTAAGGAGGGAACCATGTGGGTGATTTTACTAGGAGGTAAGAATAAGGCTCCAAGGATTAAGCATTAATGCTTTTGTCATTCTCTTGGATTAATTCAATTTGGAGCTAAGCCCCAAAGGGGCTTAGCGACTCGGACTCGGACTCGGGCTCGGGCTCGGACTCGGGCTCATGGGCTCATGGACTCGCACCAAGCTGACTGTGCAGACTACAAGTCAGTTATGGAAAGTGATTCAATACGATTAATTCAGATCCACTTTTTGTGGGATTTAATTCAATCTTTCCATAAGATTGAATTAATTTCGTTGCTATCTTTGTGGGATTTGAATTAATTTCGTTGCCATCTTTGTGGGATTTGATTCAATCTTTCCATAAGATTTGAATTAATTTCGTTGTCATCTTTGTGGGACTTAATTCAATCTTTCCATAAAATTTGAATTAATTTCATTGCTATCTTTGTGGGATTTAATTCAATCTTTCCATAACTGAAAAGGCGGTTAGGGTTTCCACCCTCTCTCTATATATACTCTCTTCTGGCCTCCTTTGTGAGGTACTACGAATCTTATAAGTCAGAAAAAAAGAGAGAGAGGGAGCTGCTGCCGCCATTGCAAGTCCATCTGAGGAGTCAGAACAGAGATGACTTCGAGCGTTCCACAAGTTCTTCAACTTGCTGGTTCCTGAAAGTAATTCGTATGGGGCAAATCTTGCTTTGAGCATCGGTGTTTTGACACCCCAACAACTTTTCTTCATCTCTTCTTTCTCTAGATTATTGTAACTCGTTGTGAGACTCGTCTCACAGTATCGGTATTTATATACGGATACGTATTTTCTATTGTATTTCATATTTTCTTGGTTCTCGGAATGCTTTAAATTTTTTTCCAAATTATAGATTTTCTCCTTGGTCGGCATACCGACGGTGTACCGGAGTATACCGACGGCATACCGCTCGGATAGATTTTCCATATTTTAGATATTTTCGATTTCAGATATTTTCATGAATAGTGTTTCCGATATTTTCATGAATAGTGTTTTAGATATTTTGATGAATAGTGTTTAGATATTTTCGTGAATAGTGTAGATGCATTCTATTATCCAATGGACAATTGATTTTCTTTCAATGGCTAGGATTGATCTAGAATTTTGACACGGATCACGATCCGACGGTCACGATTAATTTACCCCTTCTATATATATCCTATGAGTTTCTCTCTCCTTTCTCTTTTCTTTCCTTCACCATTTTTCCTTCACTCTCTTCTCTCTTCCTCAAGCTTAGGAAAGCTTGGCCTTGAGGCCTAGAGTGTGGTTTCGGAACCTCTCTTGGTGGTGGAGTAGAAGATTAGGCTCGGTTGCTAAAACCTAGCCAAGTACATCTTGCTCAAAAGTGACATGACCATACTTTATTTTTGTTTTCCATAGAAACTAAAGTTTTATTGGCCTATAATATGCTTCTTTAAATTGTTAACATGTTTAGTATATAGCACTTTTGGTTTTGATCGACAATATTGCGTAGATCTGAGTTTCTAGATATGATTTTTGAGTATTTTGAAATTTTGATCTATCAAATGTTTTAATTTGTGAAAACTAATACTTCCATGTTGTTGGAAATTTAATTCTATTCAATTTTGACTTTTGAAAGTCCGAATTTCGATTTAAAATGAAGTTTTTATGGCCGAAACAAGTTTTACCGAAAATCTGAATTTTGTTGCTGTTTGGAAAAACGGTATACCGCCGGTATACCGCAGTATACCGCCGGTATGCCGGTTTTTGTACCAGAAACCTTCTGTCTTTAGCCCGGTATACCGCCGGTATGCCGCAGTATACCGCCGGTATGTCGTTTTATGCTGTTTTAGGCTGTTTTTGTCCGTTTTTGCCCGTTTTTGTCCGTTTTTGATAATTTCTCGATTGTAATTAACTCATAACATGATTAGATGACCTTGGATAGTTAAAGAATGATTGTACACTCTATATACATGGTACATGCTTATGTTTACGTATTGTTCTATGTCCAGATTATAGATAGTGGCCTGTCATGGTGCACTCCAGATTACTATATATGCCTAGCTCGATTCAGTGGCTCGTAGTAGCGCACTCATGACTTGATTTTCTTATTGATTTCTAGACTCGATATATGAGTACATGTTATTTCTTGACACCGTGGATATAGCTTGTTGAATGTTAATCTATTCCATCTTGGCACTGGACAATCGAGTGTGAGTATTGTTCTGTGTATCACGTGATGTTAATACGGGGATGTTCGTAAGTGATAACTTACGAATTACTCGTACATAACACACGTCATCTTAGGAAATTCTTGAGTGTCCACAACTTGAGAACTTGACATGAATATGATAAGGTAAATGACTAGTAAATTCAAGTAGATCATTATAGGAGGAAATTTGCACTACCAACCCCGAGCTCCAAGGGCCCCATGAGGCATGGCTCAACCCTGCTAGGCAAGGGCTCCATGACCTACCAAGTTTGCTTGTATTGATATACGATCGAGTCACATGTCGTGTCGGGTTGCGGCACAGTCAGTTATATGTTTTTTTTTACAAGTTTATGATATGGTTGTTCATGTTACAAGTCTAGACACGTTTCATCTGCCAGCAGTCTTGTTGGGCAATAGATGTACTACTCGTACCCCTGGACATCCGGGTATCTGCAGTCAGGTAGTTGCGAAAATCCTCAACTTGCATATTAGTAATTAGGATTGTGATAACCCTAGCTAGTTAATGATAGAAAGCCGTAGGCAATGATTGGCCGTGCACTTTTGTTTGTTTGTTACTTTATATGCTCTTATGTCATTGAGTGGCCAGAGACTAAGTTCTGCTCGGAAAAATATCTGCAACCCCGGTCCTTGTTTGGTTTAAGGGTTGTGGCTCCGACTTCGAGTAGTTCCTAAGTCCCTTGTTGCTCATTGGCTTATTGTTCTCTATTACTATATGGTTCAGTATTTTTATTCAGTCATTTATATTCTCGAGATACGTGCATTGGTACCGCACTAGTCTCGACCCGTATTTATTTACATTTGCTATATGTTGTTGTTTTGTTTGTGGGTTTTTGTCGTTCACCTCGAGCCTTCCTTGTGGTACTTGCTATTTGGGGTCTGACCCCACTGGTTTTGTATGGCCAGGTTTCATAGTTGATCACGAGGATCTACCGTCTTCTCCTCCGGATGGTTCGCACTCAGAGGACCGATATGGATTAGCGAGTGGGTTACCTTTATTTCCCACTTTATCTTGTACTTTCATTTTGTGGTGTATTAGCCAAGGACATATGTTAGTCCTTGTTTCTGGGTTTTGTTCCTTCCGTATTAGTACGGCGTGGATGTATATTCTGGACAACTGCTAGTTGTACATTTATGTACCTTTTGTATAGCCAGTTGATATATCTTTTATTATGTCAGCTCTCATGATTATGTATGTACTTGTGTTTGGGACGCCTTACCCATCTCATATATGATTTACTCTTTGTTGCTTCTTATGTTGATTGGATTGAGATAGGATTTGTTCGACCTTAGGAGTCGTCAGTGGTATGCTAGAGTCCACCCACTTATCTTCTAGACAGCTTTGACCGTATCTCAGGGTACTGGCGTACTCTGATATACGTAGCTGGCTTTGTTTCGTCCCTACTTTCCAGTATTCTGGTTCTGGGGCGTGACACTCGTTCTGTCCCAATTGTAACACATTTGCAAGGAAGAACGAGAGATCTTCTATTCTCTATTTCCCTCCTTCATATTATAATCTGGCTATTTGGTTTTTTGTATCAACGTAGATCTTGAGTTTGATCACTGCAAAGTTTTTTGTGTGACATCTCAGATCTCGATTGCATCAGTTTTCCATCTTTGGTTAAGCCCCGGGACTAACAATCTCAAAGCAAGATCCTTGTAGATGGAAAACATTAATGTTTCGCTCGTCCAATCGGATTACTGCAAGTTGGAAAAGTTCGATGGAGAACATTATCAAGTCTGGAAAAGGAAGGTTTATCTAACTCTTCAACTCAAAGACGTTGATCATGTACTGTTGGAGGAAGAACCTTCTGTTCCAGACACTGGGTCTACTGTCGCAATCAATGCGGCTACCAAACTCCAGGCCAAATGGAGAAGAAAAAATAGCATCTGCAGGCTTCTCATCCTGAATGCTATGGAGGATTCCCTCGCAGAATCCTACTCGAAGAAGGAATTTGCCAGAGACATATGGGAGTCTGTGAAAAACCTGTATGAAGAAGACACTAACAGAAGCAAGATGTTCGTGGTTGAAAAATATCATAAATTGCTCTTTGAGGACGAAAAGTCCATGTTGCCACAGGTGAAGGAATTTCTGAAGCTGCGTCAGAAACTAGAAGACGAAGAGATGCCCCTTCCCGACAAGTTTGTCGTTGGAGGGATCGTCTTAAAACTTTCTGCTGGATGGAGTACGTTATATGCAAGGATGCTCAGAAAGAAGCTAGACATTAGCTTGGGAGATCTACTTCAAGAGATCCATGTTGAGGACGAGATGCATTTCCAACAGAAGATGGTCATTCTGTCCAAACAGTTGGCTAAGGCCAATCTAGTACAGACGAGAGATCCCAAGGGGAAGCAGGCGGCTTCTCACAAGAAGAAGGACTTCACCAATCTAAAAGTGAAGGGTCCTTCATTCAAGCAACAGAAGTCCAAGTCCCAAGTGACTTATTTTAATTGTGGCAAGAAAGGCCACTACAAGAGTGAATGCAGAACCAAGCCTAAACAATCAGAAAAAGGTGAGCCTAGTAAGGTTTCATTGGTGTCTAATATGTTGCTATGATCGCACAGGTCACAACTGTGGGGGTTGACTCTGACTGGTGGATAGATACTGGTACGACTTGCCATGTCTGTTCTGGCAAGGAATGGTTCGTCACGTACCAGCCGATATCTGAGAAGATTGTCATGGCGAACCAGGCCCCAACTGAAGTTCTGGGAATCGGGACTGTGGAGCTGAAGCTCACATCAGGGAACACTCTGACGCTTCAAGGTGTAAAGCATGTTCCGATGATTGCCAAGAACCTGATCTCTGGGAGCCTGCTCTGTAACGCAGGCTTAAGGATGGACATCAATGCTGGTTAGATGGTGATGTCCAAGAAGGGAACATACTTCGGAAAGGCTTATCAAACCGAAGGAATGTTTAAAATTCAGCTTGTCAACCAGTTTGATGACATTAATACAGTTACATTTTCTGATTATTCTCTTGAGTTGTGGCACAATAGACTAGGACATGTTCATTGTAAAAGAATTAACAAAATGTCTAGTCTAGGACTTATCTCCAAATGTGGGGGTAAGGTAGAGAAGTGTGAAGTATGTGCTCAGACGAAGATCACTAGGAAACCCTTTCATCGGGTCAATCGAAGCACAGATCTTCTGGAGTTAGTACCCTCCGATATCTGTGACTTCAAACATTTCTCCACGAAGGCCGAGATGAAGTATTTCATAACCTTCATCGACGACTTCTCAAAATACGCATTCGTCTACTTGCTCAAGACTAAAGACAAAGCTTTTGAGAAGTTCAGAGAGTTCAGGACCGAAGCTGAACGGCAAACTGGACAACAACTCAAGAGGTTGAGAAGTGATCGAGGTGGGGAGTACAGGTCTCATGACTTCGCATCGTTCTGCAAAGAACATGGAATCATATGCGAGACTACTGCTCCATATTCTCCTCAATCCAACGGAATAGCAGAGAGGAAGAACCGAACATTAACATAAATGATGAATTCAATGCTGCTTACTGCAGGTCTTCCAAAATGCTACTGGGGAGAAGCTGCATTAACGACCACTTTTATTCTGAATAGAGTGCCATATGCAACTTCGGACATAACTCCTCATGAACTCTGGTTCAAAGTCAGACCAAACTTGAATGTCATTCGAGTGTGGGGGTGTCTGGCATATGTGAAGCTCCCAGATCTGAAGACTCAGAAGCTGGGGATAAGGACTACGAAGGCGATCTTCTTGGGGTATGCCGAGAAGAGTGATGCTCGAAGATTTCTTGATATTGAGTCAAATCATATCATCGAATCTCGCGATGCTGAAAACTTTGAAGACAAGTTTGCAAAAGACAAAAACATTGTTCTTTCGAACATTTTAAAAAATGATGTAGGGGCAAATGAGACTGAAATCTCATATGGGCCAGTAGTCCAAGAAGAAGCTGTTGTTGATGTAACAACTCTTGTACCAGAACTCGCAGAGCCGTCAGCAAAGCGAGCGAGGAGACCTAAAGACTTCGGAGATGACTTTATCACCTATCATGTGGAAGCAGATCCGCTTACCTATGATGAGGCGATGAAGACCAGAGATGCTATCTTCTGGAAAGAGGCAGTGAATGACGAGTTTGACTCTATCACCTCCAATAACACATGGGTATTGGTAGATCTACATGAAGCAGAAAAACCCATCGGATGTAAATGGATCTTCAAGAAGAAGATGAAGGCAGATGGAACTATTGACAAGTTCAAGGCCAGGCTGGTAGCCAAGAGATTTTCTCAGAAACAAGGGATAGACTACTTTGACACGTACACTCCAGTAGCTCGGATGACCACCATCAGGATGTTAATCGCTCTAGCAGCTATACATAAGTTGGTGATACATCAGATGGATGTAAAGACAACATTCCTGAATGGGGTGCTGACCGAAGAGATTTACATGCAACAGCGAGATGGATTTATTGTAATGCCCCACTCCGCACGAGGCATTTGGTTGGCTGTTGGATGGGATCAGAATGTTGGACCATGACTTATGATGAGAACTAAGAGAGTTGAGACTGATGTAGTCTCTCTGAGCTGGCTGGACGGATTAAGTGTTGGAACGTGGCTCGCTGGTGGAGCTACGCTTAGGGGGAATGTGTGCAACCAGAATAAGAAGAACCTTTTATGCAGGCAAGTGGAACTGTCCTCCTTCATTCTTATTCCTGCATGATTAATAAAATGGAATAACGTGATGCTATGAATATGTCCCTAATGTCTCTTATCTTGAATGCTAAATAATTGTGATGCGATGCTTTAGTTGATAAATCGATAGAGATACATATGCTGGAATCATTGAATGAATAACACATGAACTTTGAATTTGCTGAACGAATCACACTCGAACTGCTAATGTAACAAGATGCCTGAGATTAAATCGATAATGTCCCTAATGCTTAAGATTGATGAAATGAATGAATTACTTGAATAATGAGATGCTGCGTGAATGATACATGAGAAAAGAATTGAATATGCTATTGTTCCTATGAAATGAATGAAATACTACAGGTCCCTTCGAAATGAATGAATGATGTTGTTCCTCCTTAGAAGGAACATAATGAGAAATGTTGCAATGAAACAAACAATGAGAATTGATGAGGCTTGGGATCGTTGAGATCACCAAATAAAATGATGGTAATGATGGAAATGAATAAGTCATTGAACATGACTTGAGTGAGATGAATGATGAAGCATTGTTGTCTTTATTACAATATTTCACCATGCATTTTATGTTCACGATTGAGTCGGACACGCATTCGCATGGTCATAGGACAACTTATGCATAAGAGATGGGGATATGTTTTCTCGGACGGTACCCCGGGACGTTAGGGCGACCGATCTGGCCTAGGAGAAAACATTGGCGTGCCAGTAGGGGCACGGGTTCTGCGAGGCATCCTTTGGGACTAGCTACCTTCTCTGGAGTCATCGCATTACCAATGAAGACATATATGGCAACGTCCGTATGGTTAAACACCAGTGACCATGTAGTCAGGATGCATGCTAATGAATGTCTTATGCAGGCAGAGTAAGTATATCTGCTAACCTGTATTTGGTGCAGGTATGAGAGAGTCGGCTATCGGTAAAAAAATCACTTAAATATGATAATTCAATATATGTGTTGGTTTAACTTGCGTGCTTACGTTCCAAATAAGTAAATGATGCTGTATGTAGCCTTTCAGTATGAGATCCTGCTCAACATATTAAATTCAATATGCTAGAAAGATGCCATGCTATAATTATTGCTCAAACATAACATACATGCTAAGTGATGCTTGAAGTGAGAACTGTCATAACATGTTTAAGATGTTAATGTAGCGATGCCTCGATGATGTCTTTTTATGATAACACCTGGTATGCCTCAATGATGCCTTTGCATGATAACACCAAGAATGCTAAAATAATATGTCCATATGAATGCTACTATGAATATGTTTACATGCTTCACTCTGATTATTGCCCATGAACTGTAAACTGATGCTAGGCCCCAAGTAGAAAGATCATTCTAATAAATGCTTGCTTAAATGATCACTTTAATGTTGGTTTATGCGAGTGGGTTGGATTCTGCTCGCCAGTACATAGATGATGTGCTGACCCACGTTTTGTGGGCAGGTGCTCGTGCTTGGGATATTCTACACACGAAGATTCGGCTTGATTGGTTTTGCGGCATCAAAGATTTGTTGGGCATACAGAAGCTCTCCTTGTTCAAGATGATGTCTTCTGTTTATAAAGGGCATAATGTATGGAACATTGTAATCAGTTGTATCAGTGAGTTATAAGCCAAGTTGGTTTAACGAGTTGTAATCCAATGTATCCAAGTATCAAATGTAAGCTGTTTAGCATTGTTCAGTTGGCTTTCAATGTAAAGTGAGATGTGTTATAAGCATTGTACTTCAACAAGTCTTGTACTCTTCTTCAATTATCAATAAAGAGAATAAAGTTCTGTATATCTCTGTGTGACTTCAAGTTATCCTTTTATCTCCGCTGCTATAAAAAAACTGATGTGTTTCTATTCAATCAGAAAGATTGTCCTCACTAAATTCAATTTGTCTGCTTCTGCCGCTGCGATGTGTTCCTATCTGAAGATTATCGATTATGTACCATATTTGCCTTGTACAAGTGCAACACCAGACTTGTATGGCATCACGCCCAAGCGAGGACGATCGATTCCAAGAGATAAATTATGTGATTAAATGACTCTATGAATCGGGACGTGACAAATTGGTATCAGAGCACGGCTTTACGTCCTTGGTCTCTTCTTTGATTCATTTTAAATCAAAGTTGCATCGACGATTAACCAAAGTTGCTTCCGAGATCGCTCAACGTTGCTTCCGTAATTAAATCAAAGATTGCTTCCGCGATTATGCTGTTGTTGTTCTGTAATCATCCTTACGTTGTTCGTGTCTGAAAGTTCATTGACCCTCTTGGCTGCTCACTGGATGTTCCATACAATAAGTCTATATACATTGTGATGCCCCTGAATAAATGATTGTTGTTGGCTTCGACACAAATAACCCAACAATGACTCGATGCCATAGTATGCTATATTGTGAATGCTGTTTGGAATGTGGAAATAAAGAGAAAAGTAGCTATGTATGCTGTAATAAGTTGAGATTGCATGTGATGTTGGAAATAAATTGTGAATGAAATAATTGATGGATGAGTTCGACATAACTGGTGAATTGACTCATGTGTGTTGCTAAGTGCTTTCGAGACCCTAAGAATGTTGGCTTATAATTTTGAGACTCCGAGATGTTGGCTAAATAATGTGATCATTATAGATCCCGAATGTCTGTAATAGAATTGAGTTGGTATTGTTTAAGGATGGCTTCGTTTCTGAGTGGTATATTGCCTCTACCATCTCAGAACTATATGTTTGTTGACCCTTTCCATAGGATATCAATAAGACTATCTGTGGGTACTGGGTAGTACCGAGACTTAGCTGGGAGTCATGTATTGTTGTTAGATGACTCAAGTGTCCCTTGACGGTGATGATGTGGGGTAGCGAGATTGTCGGAAATTGTAATCAGTGGCTTGGTTAGAAATTGTTTAGTCGAGTGATGACTCAGACTAGTAAGACAGTTAGTATGCTATCGGTAAATGGATTTGGCTAGAGAATATTGTGGCTTAGAACATCTGAATGTTGACTTCGATTGGTTGGATGTAAATTAAATGTGGCTAATACAAAGTTGGTTGCTAAGCTGAAAGTTTTAGAAATACTGTCGGTGAACCAAAGGAATATTAGAGATCTGCGCCTTGACCCTACGGTATAATAGATATCAATCCATCTTGATCACCAAAGGATAATTATTGCATATGTGCATGTATGCCGAGGAATTGAAGTGTACTAGAAAAGTAACAAGTAGCAACCCTGAATATTTGTGTTCCATAGGGAATAGTTAATTGATACATGAATTTTTGGATTGAATGGAATGAACTACTCGACCCTTGAGGTAGGGAATTTTAAGAATGTCCGTATAAGAGTTTGATGATTGAAAAACGGATGGGAACGAGAAATTTTAAACGTGTTGGATAATGTTGGTATAGGTGATTGTTGGTTGGGATATAGATTGTTGGTTTACGACTTTGTGGTGTGATTCTGTCATACGGACTAAATAGTATGGTTCCATAGTCCTTTTGAGACTAACGGAATCGATGACCCTTGAATAGTTAGCCTTGGCTTATGGGTTCGTGTGAGTACAAAGGAATTTGAAATAGAAATTGAATTATTGGGAATTTACTTGATGGATTATTAGAACGATGAGAATCTTATGTCGGGTTGAATATTGACCGTAATGTTGATAGATCAATCTTAGTCGATCGTTGGGTAAGTCTAGAATGAGTCTCTGTGGGAATTATTTCCTTGAGGAAGACCCTGGATAGATAGACTTGACCCTAGCGACCAGTTGATGAATTACCAATTGCTGGCTTAGCCCAATTGGCGATTCATTTTTCAGACTAAGTTGATACCCATAGGTTTGGGTAGAGTTCCTTAGAATTGTCGGTTGCTTGTTGGCCCTAAGAAAAAGAAATTAGCATGATCCCTAGTAGCCGCCCACTCTAGGAAAGTTACCTGAATGATTAGGTATAGCTGTCGGTATAGCTGACCATTGAGACCGGACCGAATAATAGATGGTCGTTGACGACCCATAGAATGACCTTGTGGCATTGAACGAGAGATGGTGATGAGTATGATCTAAGAATGATAAGTTGTAAGTATATGCTCCAATATGAACCTTGGAGATGATTGACCCTTGAGGATTATGTGTCGGCCTATAGCGGGAAATGGAATCGTGGGATGAGACTTGAGTTGTATGTATCGAATAGTGAATTATTATATGAGATGTAATTGACTGCTCATGACGGGAATGTTGGATAGGTATCTATAGTCGGGTAGTTGGGTTAACCTTGACTGTTGCATAGAATTATACCCTGACTCGGATAATCGATAGTTGGTGATGTCGGATTGTATCTTTTAGAAAAGATGAATTGCCTCGGTGAGAAATATTGTTGGATTTGGAAAGGAATATGATTGCATGTTGTGGACTCTTGATATGATTGGCTCTAAGATTAGACCCTTGATCGAATGCTAGAAATATTATGCCCGGATAGAGAGCTTAACCAAGTTGTCCCTGATGTAAAGTGTTGTGGCCTGGAAGATAGTGATTGTGACAAGTCAATAAAGTGAGAAGTCAATTGAAAGGATGCTAAGTCTGATTTGGGAAAGAGAGTTATACCGTGGCTGATCGAATTATACTATCATGGAAGTTGGCTGAAGTACATATGTTTTGGGGACGCCTAAAATATGTGTACGGATCCAGCCGAAGTGATAGGTTGCGACTGAGATAACATTATGGGAAGAATCTATTGCACTAGCACGGACTTTGGCTGAAATGCATATGTTTTGAGGACGCCTAAAATATGTGTATGGATCCAAACGAAGTGATACGTTGCGACCAAGATAGAATGCAAGGAAAATATTGGTGAATCAATGAGAAGTTACAAGTATTTGGAAAAGAGAACGATGGAATGAATCGTTGATGGATTAAAACGATACAGTTGGATAACTATTTTGAAATGATCAAGTGGGCTAAAATGAATATTGAATTGAAGCTGAAGGAGTAACTCATTATGATTGAGTGAATCTAGTAGATGAGTTGTTTCCTTAAGTTTCGAGGACGAAACTTTTTCTGAGTGGTATATTATGTAACACCCCGCTCCGCACGAGGCATTTGGTTGGCTTGTTGGATGGGATCAGAATGTTGGACCATGACTTATGTTGAGAACCAAGAGAGTTGAGACTGATGCAGTCTCTCTGAGCTGGATGGACGGATTAAGTGTTGGAACTTGGTTCGCTGGTGGAGCTACGCTTAGGGGGAATGTGTGCAACCAGAATAAGAAGAACCTTTTATGCAGACAAGTGGAACTGTCCCCCTTCCTCCTTATTTCTGCATGATTAAAAAAATGGAATAACGTGATGCTATGAATATGTCCCTAATGTCTCTTATCTTGAATGTTAAATAATTGTGGTACGATGCTTTAGTTGATAAATCGATAGAGATACATATGCTGGAATCATTGAATGAATAACGCATGAACTTTGAATTTGCTGAACGAATCACACTCGAACTGCTAATGTAACATGATGCCTGAGATTAAATCGATAATATCCCTGATGCTTAAGATTGATGAAATGAATGAATCACTTGAATAATGAGATGCTGCGTGAATGATACATGAGAAAAGAATTGAATATGCTATTGTTCCTATGAAATGAATGAAATGCTACAGGTCCCTTCGAAATGAATGAATGCTGTTGTTCCTCCTTAGAAGGAACTTAATGAGAAATGTTGCAATGAAACAAACAATGAGAATTGATGAGGCTTGGGATCGTTGAGATCACCAAATGAAATGATGGTAATGATGGAAATGAATAAGTCATTGAACATGACTTGAGTGAGATGAATGATGAAGCACTGTTGTCTTTATTACAATATTTCACCATGCATTTTATGTTCACGATTGAGTCAGACACGCATTCGCATGATCATAGGACAACTTATGCATAAGAGATGGAGATATGTTTTCTCGGACGGTACCCCGGGACGTTAGGGCAACCGATTCGGCCTAGGAGAAAACATTGGCGTGCCAGTAGGGGCACGGGTTCTGCGAGGCATCCTTTGGGGCTAGCTACCTTCTCTGGAGTCATCGCATTTACCAACGAAGACCTATATGGCAACGTCCGTATGGTTAAACACCAGTGACCATGTAGTCAGGATGCATGCTAATGAATGTCTTATGCAGGCAGAGTAAGTATATTTGCTAACCTGTATTTGGTGCAAGTATGAGGGAGTCGGCTATCGGTAAAAAAATCACTTAAATGTGATAATTCAATATATGTGTTGGTTTAACTTGCGTGCTTACGTTCCAAATAAGTAAATGATGCTGTATGTAGCCTTTCAGTATGAGATCCTGCTCAACATTTTAAATTCAGTATGCTAGAAAGATGCCATGATATAATTATTGCTCAAATATAACATACATGCTAAGTGATGCTTGAAGTGAGAACTGTCATAACATGTTTAAGATGTTAATGTAGCGATGCCTCAATGATGTCTTTTCATGATAACACCTGGTATGCCTCAATGATGCCTTTGCATGATAACACCAAGATTGCTAAAATGATGTCCATATGAATGCTACTAAGAATATGTTTACATGCTTCACTCTGATTATTGCCCATGAACTGTAAACTGATGCTAGGTCCCAAGTAGAAAGATCATTCTAATAAATGCTTGCTTAAATGATCACTTTAATGTTGGTTTATGCGAGTGGGTTGGATTCTGCTCGCCAGTACATAGATGATGTGCTGACCCACGTTTTATGGGCAGGTGCTCGTGCTTGGTATATTCTACACACGAAGATTCGGCTTGATTGGTTTCGCGGTATCGAAGATTTGTTGGGCATACAGAAGCTCTCCTTGTTCAAGATGATGTCTTCTGTTTATAAAGGGCATAATGTATGGAACATTGTAATCAGTTGTACCAGTGAGTTATAAGCCAAGTTGGTTTAACGAGTTGTAATCCAATGTATCCAAGTATCAAATGTAAGCTGTATAGCATTGTTCAGTTGGTTTTCAATGTAAAGTGAGATGTGTTGTAAGCATTGTACTTCAACAAGTCTTGTACTCTTTTTCAATTATCAATAAAGAGAATAAAGTTCTGTATATCTCTGTGTGACTTCAAGTTATCCTTTTATCTCCGCTGCTATAAAGAAACTGATGTGTTTCTATTCAATCAGAAAGATTGTCCTCACTAAATTCAATTTGTCTGCTTCTGCCGCTGCGATGTGTTCCTATCTGAAGATTATCGATTATGTACCATATTTGCCTTGTACAAGTGCAACACCAGACTTGTACGGTATCACGCCCAAGCGAGGACGATCGATTCCAAGAGATAAATTATGTGATTAAATGACTCTATGAATCGGGGCGTGACATTATCGGAAGCTGAAGCCAAATTCGAGGGAAAGCGTCAGGCAGCTGGAGTATTCTAGCATTATCGAAAGTTTGATGTACGCAACCACTGCCACAAGGCCTGACATAGCTTTCGCTGTGGGAATGCTGAGTCGGTTCACAAGCAACCCAGGGGTTGAGCACTGGAAAGCTGTGAAGCGGGTGATGAGATATCTCAAGAAGACTCAGACATATGCACTGTACTACAACGGGTATTCGACAGTAGTGGAAGGCTTCAGTGATGCTAGCTGGTGTTCAGAGGTGGAAAGCGAGAGATCCACAGGTGGATATGTCTTTTCCTTGGGTGGAGCTGCTATATCGTGGAAGTCGAAGAAGCAGACTATACTCTCTCGTTCCTCCATGGAATCTGAATTCTATGCACTTGAAACTGCAGCAGATGAAGCAGAATGGCTTCGGGAGCTCATATATGATCTTCCAGTGGTTGGGGCTCAGATACCGGCGATACCGATATACTGTGACAACCAGGCGACTGCGGTGGTGGCATCAAATAACCTCTTCAACGAAAAGAAGAGGAGTGTGCGGTTGAAGCACAGGGCAGTACACGATCTTATCAAAAGAGGTGTAATTGCAGTGATTGATGTTCGGAGTCAGGAGAACCTGGCAGATCCGTTCACAAAGGGCCTCAAGCGCCAGTTGGTCGATGACATCGCTTGTAAAATAGGCTTGAAGGCATTCTGATAGTGTGTCTTTGTAATCCTACCATAAAATTTTATGCTATTAGTTCAAAGAAAAATCTACTAGGCATCTAACTTTTGGTTCAAAGGAGGTTCACTGACTGGAAAACTATCAGGTAACAGTGGGTACTTGTTCTCTGGAACATGGAAGGGATACGGACCCATAACCACTGTTGTCTACTATGTATTTTTTGAAAAAAAAAAACAGATCCTGTGGAAGGTTGGCTTAAACGCCTTAATGAGTTCTCTCAGGCAGAGTGAATGCCTGGTGTGCTTTACAGGAAGCACGGTAGAGCAGCACTACAAGGAGTGAAACTCCATGCTATAGTGGGGTGACTCCACCATGAGGTTCCCAGGTCTGGGATAATACCTCGGCTTTGCAAGCCAAGTCATAGTGGCGTAGCACCGCAAATAGGCAGGTAGCCTAATGCTGTATGACGTAATTAAAGAGTTGTAAACAGCACTACAAAGGGAAGGATGGCCCCATGTTACAGTGGCACGACACCACGATGAGGTACCCAAGTAGGGGTAAAGTCTCGCCCTTGCAAGCCATGTCGTTGCGGCGTAACACCGTAAGGAAGCCTTAGGCTTCATGCTGAGTAGATTGGCACTACAAAGAGGCTGAGACCTCATGCTACAGTAGTATGACACTACGATGAGGTTCCTAGGTAGGGGTAATGTCTCGACTTCAGGCCATGTCATAGCGGCGTAGCACCGCAAGGAAGCGCAAGGCTTCATGCCATGTCTCTTTAATAAAAAACTCACCTATAGTGTATGGAAAGAGATATCAGGCCGTCTCTTGAGGGTAAACTTGTAGACGCCTAAAATTATGCACTGAAACCAGGCTGGCACAGGGTCTTTAATGTGCAGCCAGAAGCACACGCAACTACACTTTATGAGTAGGAAGAATTACAATTTTGGTACATAATTTAAGGCGTAGTCCATTCTTGTATCATATTGTTATTTAACCCATGCGGGAAGATTCAAGTCGTCAGCGACATCTATCCTAATACAAAATGGACAGTTACTATAGGGAACGCTCAACCCTAGACACATATATATGTTGTGATATGTGGGGGATTGTTGGTGCTTTCTTTACATAGAGAGGGCTTGCTCTCAACATGCCTTGTAAAAGTTTAGTCCCACGTCGGAAATGCACCATGAGTTATCTCAACATATATACTTGGTTGTGTTGTTGAGAGATGCACATGGGGTGGTGACCCTAAGGAGGGAACCATGTGGGTGATTTTACTAGGAGGTAAGAATAAGGCTCCAAGGATTAAGCATTAATGCTTTTGTCATTCTCTTGGATTAATTCCATTTGGAGCTAAGCCCTAAAGGGGCTTAGCGACTCGGACTCGGACTCGGGCACGGGCTCGGACTCGGACTCGGACTCGGACTCGGGCTCATGGGCTCATGGACTCGCACCAGGCTGACTGTGCAGACTACAAGTCAGTTATGGAAAGACTGATTCAATACGATTAATTCAGATCCACTTTTTGTGGGATTTAATTCAATCTTTCCATAAGATTTGAATTAATTTCGTTGCTATCTTTATGGGATTTGAATTAATTTCGTTGCCATCTTTGTGGGATTTGATTCAATCTTTCCATAAGATTTGAATTTATTTCGTTGCCATCTTTGTGGGACTTAATTCAATCTTTCCATAAAATTTGAATTAATTTCATTGCTATCTTTGTGGGATTTAATTCAATCTTTTCATAACTGAAAAGACGGTTAGGGTTTCCACCCTCTCTCTATATATACTCTCTTCTGGCCTCCTTTGTGAGGTAATACAAATCTTATAAGTCAGAAAAAAGAGAGAGAGGGAGCTGATGCCGCCATTGCAAGTCCATCCGAGGAGTCAGAACAGAGGTGACTTCGAGCGTTCCACAAGTTCTTCAACTTGCTGGTTCCTGAAAGCAATTCGTGTGGGAAGAATCTTGCTTTGAGCATCGGTGTTTTGACACCCAGCAACTTTTCTTCATCTCTTCTTTCTCTAGATTATTGTAACTCGTTCTGTCCCAATTGCAACACGTTTGCAAGGAAGAACGAGAGATCTTCTCTTCTCTATTTCCCTCATTCATATTTTAATCTGGCTATTTAGTTTTTGTATCATCGTAGATCTTGAGTTTGATCACTGCAAAGTTTTTTGTGTGACATCTCAGATCTCGATTGCTTCAGTTTTCCATCTTTGGTTAAGCCCCGTGACTAACAAACCTTTTTTGGTGCTATTAGATAATCTAATTTAATACAAACAATGAAACATTATTACCAATAAGATGAAGCTTGATATGAAAAAAAAGTTAAGGAATAACATTTTACACTCACTAAAAGTTGATTACTCATGCAAATAAGATGATATTAACATCTTTGTTAGATTAAATGTCGTTTCTTATCAAAAAAATGTTGAACAAACTACATGCGAACATGTAGATTAATTTTCTACAAATTTAATTATATAAAAAAGAGCTGGACATACTACATATACATTGTCGGACATGGAATCTCATTGATATCGAATAAAAACGTTATTGTTAGAGATAACTAAATTAAAAGGTTTAATACAACACAATAAATGTGATATACATATTAATTTATTTCCCACAAATTTCCAGTTCATAATATTACATTTACAACAAATATTGACATTAAACTTACTTAAAGTAAATAAATATTAGTAATAATATTTAAAGTAATGAATTTTTTTAATTATAGATAGTGGATTATATGTTGATTACTCATGGAAATAAGATGATATTAACATCTTTGGTAGATTAAATGCCGTACATCAAATAATGTTGAACAAACCCTTTCAAGTTCATAATATTATCTTAGTTTGATCCTTAGTGCTTCTAAATTCAGGCGCTGCCTTACATTAATGTTAATTGAACTTATGTTATTATCATTAAAATTCAAACTAAGATAATTTATTTCTCACAAACTAGCAGATCAGAATATTACATTTAAAACAAATATTGACATTAAACTTACTTAAAGTGTACAAATATTAATAATAATATTACAAAGTTTGTGTCCGCAATTAATGTGCAAATGTACAACATTATTCTAAAATGTTGCTCCATAAAAATAATTATAGCCGAAATCATCTTTATGTAAGCCTGAAAAATATATAAAAGTAAGACAACCATATTTACATATGATGCCACACAACTAAAGAATACATGTTAAAATAATATGGCATATAATTTAAAATGTCTTATAAAAGTAAATATCCTTAATCAAATTTAAAAAGTTAATTTCGAAACTAAATGTTTATGCAAAAAAAGGTAAGAAACAAATATCATACAAAATACTGGAATTCCCTCTTCTAATTTTAGTGTCTCCATAAAAAAAATCCTCAATTTTAAAATATTATAGATCGGAAATTAAAATTGTAGACTGTTTATATTAAATATTATGTCATTACAACTGTTTTTGGAAATCTAAAATAAGAGTTGTCCATACATCATTAGAACATTAAAAAAAAATTGCTTTATTTTAAAACATGTATACATTGGAAATCGGTTTTGCAGAATATTTATATTAAATATGATGCCATTAAGCTTTTGAAAATCTAAAATTAATTTGTCCATACATCATTAGATCCTTTAAAAGAAAATGCTTAGCAACAATCTGTTGGAAAAATGTTACTATTGTCTTCCCAATACAAAATAATCATGAATTGACAACCTACATATATTGGCCTAATTATACAAAAATGATGTATGGATAAATTCATACAGCTCTAATGATGTGTGGATAACAGCAAAAACTGTTGGCATTCCTATCTATTCTCCTCCCAATACAAAATAATCATTAATTGAATGCCTATATATTAGGCTTACACACATAAGAATGGGGTTTCAATTTTGTCACTTCCAAATCCCAGCAAAAATATAAGGAACTATTACAAAAAAAAAAATTAAGAATGAGGAAGCTGACAAGGAGTACAACACTTAACAAGCGACCGAAACTTACAAACGATAAAGGAGGTAATAGTTCCATCTAATTTCTGGTGTCTTTTAAGTTATTTTAATTACTTCTAATAGTGCAGCATATTTTAATCACTAATATACATTGTAAACATCAGATAACTTATCTATATTCTTTAGCTGAAAATTACCATTTAACAATCATAAATAAATGTAAAAAAAATTACTGTACAAGCATTATTTTACAACATGTAGATATTCACATTATTTTTAAATATTTATTGTAGAAGCATTATTTTACTAAATCATTTGAATTATATAAATAAACATTAAATTAGAAGCTTTATTTACCCAACATTTGAGGAATTACTAAATAACATTTTATATTAATATTGTGATCAAATTTGGACTGAATATAAAATCACTAAATTAATACAATTTAGTTAAGAAAATATTCAAACATGTCTTCATAGATAATTTAAATAATATTCAGTCCAAAAAACTTTACTTGCAGGGTTATATGTTATCATGAAACACAAATGAATTTAAATGATATTCAGTACAAGAGTAGATTAATACCTTCATGTTGTAGCTGACCATTTCGAAGTAGTTCAATGACAGATTTTATGGCAACAAATACCTGCAAATATAAATCAATAAAAAATTTATTATATATATATATATATATATATATATATATATATATATATATATATATATATATATATATATATATATATATATATATAGTGTGCTGAAAACAATTTTACCTATATATATATATATATATTGTGTGCTGAAAACAATTTTACCTAAATAAACTTTCAATACATATATATCTAGAACGTTTTTCACTATTTTATAAAAAAAAAAAAACGAACCAAAAAAAGTAAGAAAAACATACAAAACCGAGATTTGTATCTATGTGTGTCATGAATCACTGTAAAAAAATTCGAAATAAATATAGCTGTATTATGATTGTGTAAAAATAAAGAAAAATAAATTAGGAAAAAACCCGACAAAATCAGTAAAAATCATGAAATTTTTTTTTTGAAATACCTAAATCTTTAAATATATTTTTACATCAATAACATACACAATTTATTCATTAAATAGAGAACAATAAAATTAGGAAAAAACCTCATAAATTGAACTAAATTCGATGATCCAGAACATAAAATGATGATTCACCAAAAGTAAACCTTTTAATTGCATTGAATAGAGAACAATAAAATTAGGAAAAACCCTCACAAATTGAACTAAATTCGTAGATCCAGAACATAAAATGATGATTCACGAAGTGTGTATTTCAACATCTCCAGAACAAAAAAAAAATTATACAATAAAAAAAATAGAACTTTGGACCATTTCCACAGCATAGGAATGGAAAGAGAAAAAGAAAGCAAGAAATGAATCTACTCTAATACCGGAATCAGGTCCCCTCCCCAATAACGAAAAAATCCAAAAAAATCATTAAAAAACATGAAAAATAATTGTTGAAATACGTAAATCTTTAAATATATGTTTAGAGCGATAACATACACAATTTATTCATTAAGTAGAGAACAATAAAAATTGAAAAAAAACTCGCACAAATTGAACTAAATTCATAGATCCAGAACATAAAATGATGATTCACCATAAATAAACATTTTAATTGCATTTCCCATGCATATAATCAAAGAAAACCAAATAGAACTTTGGATGGAGATGTAGCATACGAATGGAAAGAGATAAAGAAAGCAAAAAAATGAATTGAGAGATTATATAATCAAAGAAAAACCAAATAGAACTCAATTTTGGGGGAGATGAAACGTACGAATGAAAAGAGAAAAAAAAAACAAGAAATGAAGTGAGTATATACCATTCCATGCTGAGGTCTCCCCAAAACCATGGGTAACTAAAACCGTGGGCTACTAAAACCATGGTCTACTAAAACCGTGGCCTACTAAAACCGGAATTTTTGTGGTCTCCCCAAAACCATGGTTTCCTAAAATCGTGGGATGCTAATACCTGATTCTAAACTAAGGTTTATATATATATATATATATATATATATATATATATATATATATATATATATATATATAAATTACTATCAGCCAAAAACAAAAGAATATTTGTTAAAATCATCATATTTGGATCGAAATTACTAAAGATTTAATTTAAAAGAAATATTAACAAACAAACAAATTCATCGAAAAAAAAAATCCAAACCATTCAATTAAATTTGATAAATTTTTTTCTTTAATTGTACAATGTGATTTGCGCTAAATTAAGGTTTGCCTATATAAATTAATCTTTTTTTAGAACAAAAAAAAATTGCATGTTATAATTTTAAATTGGTAGAAATTTAATTTGAAAACAATAGAAGACATATAAACTTATTTATGGAAATTTTTTTTATTAATATGAATATATATATATATATATATATATATATATATATATATATATATATATATTAAATTTTTATTATTTTACGTTTAAATTTTATTTAAATTTAACTTAATCATTCTTTATTTTTTGTAGAAAATATAGATGTGGATTTAGGTAAATGTACGCCTCCATCAAGCCAGAAAAAATTTCAGCATATATTTTGTGGGAACGATTCGAACATGACCAGTTGTCCATCATCTAGGTCTCCTTTCGGTGACATCACGAATGGTATGATATGATTTTTTTTTTACAAAGTATTTAATGATTAATGTTTTTTATATATCTATCTAACAATATATATGTATGTACATATATATATGGTGTTTTTTTATGCAGTATGTGGGTCAAGTGAGCCTGTGCAGTTAATTGTTTCTCAGAAGAAAATTTTATTTGACTATTCGACGAAGAGATTTACAAAACTGCACTCTGATCCATCGAGAGTAATTTTTTAAACTAATGATGATGGTTATTCGAGTGAGTTATTTTCCCAACCTAAAAAAAAATTATTGTGTTACAATAATTTATTAGAGCCTAATTAACTATTTTTACAAATAAAATGTGATATATTATTATTGTATTCTTATTACTTTTCAAACTTTTTCCTTACTTTTTTGCAGAAGATTTAAATCCATATGGCAAACAGTTGTATTCTAGCAGCGTATTGTTTAATAATGTGCTGAATACGTCTACATATCCTTTAGTGAAATCACGAATGGTATGGTTGAAATTTATTATTAAAGTATACATACATACATATATATTTATGTTTGCAAAGTTTTTTATTGAATTATTTTATGCAGTGTGTGGATCAAGTCAAGCAGTTGATTTGTCTACTTCAATGAACCAAAGTTCACTGTATTGCTCGAAAAATACAATCTCAAATTTGCATCAAAATAGTGATTTAACAACGATTGATTTGACTGCAGATGGGGAGTCTTCAAGTATGTTGTAAGCCTAATTTATTTCTCAAATTCACATATTTAAATTTTGTAATTTATTTCAATTTTTCTTAGAAGGAAAGTAGTTTCAGCTCTTTTAAAATTTTGTTGCTTTTTCTTTTGCAGTGGTTGTTAAATTGACGAATGGAGATTGTAAATTTGATCATGGACATGCAAATCCTACAATTGGTATTAGTCTATATAAGTTTGTGTGTGTGCGTGTGTGTGTGTGTGTGTGTTTTTGTCTATGTGTGTATTTATTAGTTTAGTTTATGAGTTATGTAATTTATTTATATTTTATTGGTATTTTTTATTGACAGATTATTGGGATATTGGCAATCCAACTTATAAATGTAACTTTTGTGGTGCACACTTTTGGTACGACGAGAGAGTTCAGTCTTCCTACAAATGTAAAAACCCGACGTACTCTTTATGTTGTATGCAAGGAAAGATTCAAATTTCACCAATGAAGAGACAGCCTAAAGTTTTACATGATCTATTATATGGTGTGAGCGATAAGAGCAAACATTTTCTAGAAAATATAAGATCATATAACAGCATGTTTTCATTCACTTCAATGGGAGGCAAGGTTGATCCGGAACCAAATCAAGGAAATTCTCCACCAATTTTTAGAATGCATGGACAAAACTACCATCTATTTGGAAGTTTATTACCCGTTGAAGGTTCAAGTCCAAAATTTGCACAGCTATATATTTATGATACAGAAAATGAAATTCAAAACAGAATGAAAGCTGTTAGGTATTTATCGAATTTTTTCCCCAGATATGTACAATTGTATATTGATCATTGATTATTAATATATTCAGTTATCTTATTTTTTTAATATTATTTTCAGGAAGAACGGTAATATTAATAATTTGCATGCAGAAATTGTACGTGATTTGAAGGATATGTTGGATCAAAATAATGTATTAGTAAAGTCTTTTAGAATGGCTCGCAAAAAAATGTGTGAAGGAGGTAATTCAAGCGTGCGATTGAAATTGATAGGAAGGAGACATGGAGATGGACGACATTATAATTTACCTACAGTTTCTGAGGTTGCTGCTTTGATAGTTGGAGATCTTGATGAAAGCTTAGGTGATAGAGATATTATGGTTGAAACACAAGCTGGGAATCTACAACGAATAAATGAGTTACATGCTTCACTTATTTAGCATTACAATACCCCTTGATCTTTCCCTACGGTGAAGATGGTTATAGAGAAGACATTCAATTATCTGAATCAACAAATAGAGGTAATGGTGGAAGAAGGAGAGTAAGTATTAGAGAATGGTTCGCTTATAGACTGCATGAAAGGGATAATGAGCCTTCTATCATATTTGCTACTAAAAGACTTATACAATAATTTTTGGTTGATGCTTATACAATGGTTGAATCTGCAAGATTAAAATTTATTCGAACGCATCAGAAACAATTACGGTGTGAGATGTATAAAGGTCTTACAGATGCATTATTACGAGGTGAAACAGATCCGACTACTCAAGAAAAAAGAGTCATTCTACCATCTTCTTTTACAGGAGGTGCTCGGTACATGATTCAAAATTATCAAGATGCAATGGCAATATGCAGATGGGTTGGTTACCCGAATTTGTTTATAACATTTACATGCAACCCCAAATGGCCTTAAATACTTCGATATGTTGAAAAAATGGTCTTCATCCAGAAGATCGACCAGATATATTATGTAGGGTTTTCAAGGTGAAATTGGATGGGCTGATCAAAGATCTGAAGCATAATAAAATATTTGGAACAGTTAGAGCTGGTAACGATTTTGCCATATTTTGTACTTAATCATGTATTTTATTAATAAATTTAATATTTATTTGTTTTCTATTGTTTTTCAGTTATATATACGGTCGAATTTCAAAAACGTGGGTTGCCGCATGCTCATATTTTATTGTTCCTAGCCAAAGAAGATAAGTTTCCATCGGGTAAATATATTGATCAGATAATCTCAGCAGAAATTCCTGATCAAAAATCAGATCCAACCTATTACAATGCAGATTTTATGATACATGGACCTTGTGGTACTGCAAGAAAGAATTCACCATGTATGTCAGATGGTCGTTGCTCAAAGCATTTTTCAAAAAAATTTGTTGATAATACTTTGGTTGATGAAGACGGATATCCATTATATAGACGCAAAGATGATGGAAGAACGGTTTTAAAGAATGGTGTTGAGCTAGATAATCGATTTGTAGTGCCTCATAATCGTTATCTATTGTTGAAGTATGGAGGTCATATGAATGTTGAATGGTGCAATCAGTCTCGATCTATAAAATATTTGTTCAAGTATGTGAATAAAGGACATGATCGTGTAACTGTATTCTTCTATAGAACTACAGACAATGAGGAACCCAAAAAACCAATTGATGAAATTAACATGTAT
Source organism: Iris pallida (assembly GCA_029216955.1). Lineage (NCBI taxonomy): Eukaryota > Viridiplantae > Streptophyta > Magnoliopsida > Asparagales > Iridaceae > Iris > Iris pallida. Next base: position 1,166,563 of record JANAVB010040220.1, on the reverse strand, counting down.
TACGATTGTAGATACATTTCTGCTTGTGAGGCAGCATGGAGATTGTTTGGTTTTGAGATCCAATATAAGAACCCTCATGTTGAGCGACTTAGCTTTCACTTACCCGACAAGCAGCCTATTATTTTCTCAGACGCAGATGCTATTGATACCATTATTGATCGTGCCAGTGTGAATGAAAGCATGTTCTTAGCTTGGTTTGAAGCGAACAAGCGATATCCAGAGGCAAAAAATCTCACATATGCAAAATTCCACAAAAATTTGTTTGGAAACAGAAGACTAGAGAGTGGACTCTGAGAAAAAAAATGTTTCTCATTAGGTCGAATTTTTTATGTTCCACCTGGTTGCGGTGAGATGTACCATTTAAGATGTCTTCTCAATATCATCAGTGGACCTAAATGCTATGATGATATTAAGAAAGTCAATGGTATTCATTACGAGTCATATCGTGAAGCTTGCTATGTCTTAGGATTATTGGAGGACGATGATGAGTATATCGATGGTATTATTGAGGCAAGTTATTGGGCATCTGCATATTCTTTGAGAAATTTATTTGTGACATTATTGTCATCTGGCTCTATAAGTCGGCCTGAATTACTTTGGGACAAGTGTTGGACATACTTATCGGATGATGTTTTATATAATCAACGAATTGCGTTGCACGACCAAGGTAAAATGTTTTATTTCCTATTTTTAAGTTTAATTTGTGTTTTGCATATTATTTGATCGTTAATATAGATTTAAAATTAATTACAACATATTCTCTCTCTTTAATTCTAGATTTGCTTATGAGTGAGGATGACATTCAAAATCACGCTTTGGTTGAGATTGAAAAGTTATTGAGGAATTGTGGTAGAAGTTTGCGAGAATTTCCATCAATGTCATTTCCAAACATGGACTCCTTATCAAATACTACAAATATATTGGTGCATGATGAATTAAATTATGATAGAGCGGCTCTAGCAGAAGAACACGTACACCTACTTGCTCGCTTGAATGATGAACAACAATATGTTTACGACATAATAATGGATGCTGTTAATTCTACAAATGGTGGTGTTTTCTTTTTATACGGATATGGCGGTACTGGAAAAATGTTCATTTGGAAAATATTATCTGCATGCTTGAGATCTAAGGGAGAAATTGGTCTAAATGTGGCTTCAAGTGGGATAGCATCACTTCTGTTGCCTGGTGGAAGAACAGCTCATTCAAGGTTTGCTATTCCAATAAATGTAAATGAGGATTCAACATGCAATATCAAACAAGGAAGTCAACTTGCAGAACTAATTGTTAGGTACAAACTTATAATTTGGGATGAAGCGCCAATGAAGCACCGATATTGCTTTGAAGCGTTGGATAGATCGCTTAGAGATATAAAACAATTTAGCAATCCACTCAGTTCTGAGACACCATTTGGAGGAAAAACAATTGTCTTCGGAGGAAATTTTCGTCAAATATTGCCTATAATTCTGAAAGGTAGTAGACAAGATATAGTTCATGCAACTATAAATTCTTCTTATATTTGGCAAAACTGCAAAGTTTTGAGGTTGACAAAAAACATGAGACTTCAAGGTTGTAGCATAACATCTGATAGTGAAGAGCTCAAAAAGTTTTCTGAATGGAATGCAAGTATAGGAGATGGAACACTTGGAGGGCATAATGATGGTTGTGCAAGTATCGATATTCCAAGTGATGTTTTACTTAGTAATGCAAATGATCCACTGCAAACAATTGTTGAGAGCACATATCCTTCTTTTGCGAATTTCGTCATCGATCCAGATTTCTTGAATGATAGAGCTATATTAGTGCCAACTCTTGATGTTGTCGAGTCTGTAAATGAGTACATGATCTCACTGAATTCTGGTGACGCAAGCACATATTTAAGTTCTGATAGTCCATCTAAGTCTGATGCCAATGTTGACTTATTATCAGATGTTCACACTCCAGAGTTCTTGAATAGTATTAAATGTTCAGGTGTACCGAATCACGAGTTAAAATTGAAAGTTGGTACCCCAGTAATGTTATTAGGAAATATAGATCATTCAGCTGGCTATGTAATGGTACTAGATTGCTGATTACAAAATTAGGCAATCGTGTTCTTGAAGCAAAGATTCATTGTGGAGACAATGCTGTTAATAAAGTTTTGATTCCAAGAATGTCATTGACACCTTCTGATCCAAGATTGCCTTTCAAATTTCAAAGAAGGCAATATCCATTGATTGTTTCTTATGCAATGACAATAAACAAAAGTCAAGGTCAATCACTTTTTCATGTTGGACTTTTCTTGAAGAATTCCGTTTTTAGTCATGGACAGTTATATGTTGCGGTTTCAAGGGTAACAAGTAAGAAAGGATTGAAGATTTTAATATGCAGTGAAGATAGAGATCAATGTAATTCAACAACAATGTTGTGTATAAGGAAGTACTTCAGAATTTGTAATAAAGACAAATGTTATCTTTTATGTCATCAAAATAGAATTTATCGTGTAATTTTATTTACTTTGAGGTATATATTGTTATAATTCGTTCATAATCATATTAATATATTTTGGTCCAAGATATTTTGTGAATTACACAAATAGTACTAATGATACTTACGTTGTTAAAATTTAATTCGTTCATAATCATATTAATATAATGTTATCTTTATGTAATTCAAAATTGAGTTTATTCTAACTTTTGTTTTAATTTCAAATGTTATATAAATATCAAGAACATTCACTTATTTATTTTTAAAATAAAACAATATTAAATATACAAACCGTGCATCGCACGGGTGACATACTAGTTTTGTAACTTAATACCTTAAAATTTTAAAATAGTTAACTTAATACCATCAACTATTGAATATTTTTAACTTTATACCCTAAAATCAAAAAATTCCAAAAATACCCTTGCCTCCTCCATTCCCCCCCTCCCTGCGTTCCCCCCTCCCCCCCTCTCCGGCGTCGTCTCCACCTCTCTCCAGCGAGGAACGTGGGGGCCGAGCGGGGCGGCGCGCCGGAGTAGCAGCGGCGAACGCGGGCGGGCGGGAGGCTTGCTCGCTGGCCGGCGACGCTCACGAGGGGCGGCGACGAGGCGGGGGGGGGGGGAGGGGGGGGGGTGTTTAACGATGGGAGGGGGCGGGGGATTGGGGGGGGAGGGGTTGGGGATAAGGCTGGGAAAGAGAGAGGGGGGGGGGGACATTTTAGGAAATATATTTTTCAGGGTATCAAGTTGGCTAATTTGAAAATTTAGGGTATCAAGTTGCAAAATATGAATAGTTGAGGGTATCAAGTTAAAATTTAGCCTTAAAGTTATAAGAAAATTAGACTAGAAGAAAAAAGTTTGTAAAAATTAGGACGAAGGAAACGAAACGAAATTAGACCAGAAGAAAAAAGTTTATAAAAATTAGTGCGAAGGAATCAAAATGTCTTTAGGCTACGTTTGGGTTTGGTTTGGTTCGTAGAATTGGAGTATTGGAAAATGAAGTTGATTCATTTTTTTTTTGGGATGGGAAAAGAAATTTGATTCTCAAGAGAAAAAATGGTCCTTCCACCAACCGAATGATTCATTTTCTTCTTCTGAGGATTCATTTTTTCTCAATTTTTTTGACTTTTCCA